>LS990916.1:4843957-4893957 GCA_900464855.2 Musa schizocarpa
TTGTGGTAGAATATGCCATAAGGGGAGGCGGCGCTGCTGTATCGGGTTGAGAAGAGGAATCGTGCTGCGCACATTGGGGTTGAGTGCGCGGCGCGACTTGCTGGTTGTTGTTCGCTTGTTGATAGATGCCAGTCAGAGGCTCATAAGCCAATCACGCGGAGTGATGAATGCAGGATTTGATACAGAATTTTTTGCTTATTATATTTTGGCGATATCACTTTATAATTCATTGCATAATGTATATATATATTAGATGTCTTGATTTGCAGTAATGGAACTATCGGTGATGAGATACGAGACAATGAGATCGATCTACCTTTTAAATACATATCAATGGAACCCTGCCATAGGTCACCGAGAGGGACACGCGATAACGGAGGACCCAAAATGCATAACCATCTGTTGATGGATGTACCGTCTTCATAGCCGTGTAAGGACAACGAGAATAGCATGTGCTCATCGAGAATGAGTTCACCGATTGATCTGCCATGAACGTCGGGATGGTTGATGATGCCTTATTTGTCTGCATAAACGATTCGGTAGTCCTGCGGTGGACCGTCATCCTGACTTGAGATACTGGCGAAGTTCCGATGAGTGCCCAATTTTGATACGACTTAGGTTTTTTGGCCGCCCTAGATCTAGTGGCTAGTCATTGGGAGTGGTAGTCACTCCTACGAGGGCGCATTGAGTCGCCGATAGAGGATCATCCACTCTCGGCGCCATGGAGAGGAATATCCCATGTGTTCTTGTCGTGACAAACTCTCGCCAGTCATTCAGTTGAGAGAAAGAGTTCTCCGAGAATCCGATTGCAGCAAGACCTCGAGAAACCTGCATGGGTCATAACACCATGCCCCATATACGTCCCCATTAATAGATTGGATGAGACTATAGGTACATGGCAACCTAGGATCATTGCGTCCACGGATGGATTCCCCAGAGTCTTGGGACTAATTAGGTGGCCTAGGCACGCCCAGTAGTCGAGTGAGTGGGACTGAATTATAAGCAGAGATACACCACCGAAAGAAGGAGTTCCATTGTATGACTCACGCCACCCAAGATAATTCAGAGAATGGCCAATATGGTAGGCATTATGTGATGAGTAGAGGTTCTGATATGAGATATCCGACGGATCCTTTGGTTCATTGGATGCATCCAATACCTACTAGGGAAGGACCCATTGGTTTGACACGATTCTATAAATAGAGGATTCCATGTTCTGTTGTACAGACTTTGCTTGTCCTTCCCATTATCTTCCTTCCTCCACCAGAGAGGTCTGATTTAGAGGAGTATCGCTTCAAATCACTGTGGATCGGCATTGAGGAGGACGCTGACCTCCTCTCACCCTCCTATGATTCCGGCGGAAACAGGATACACGATCTCCGCAGTAACGAACTTCATAGCGCAGCTTTGGTGGCTTCTATGGATTTTGGCGCATCAATCTTCAAGACACCATCGCAACATCTTTTGGGAATCGGGGATTTTGTTTTCTGTTCTTCCGCTTCATGCGATAAGGATGTTGCCCTGACGCAAAATGGTATCGAGCCAGTTGTTCAGCGACCATTGGCTTTTGAATCACGGCAGGTTGCGGTTTAGGAAGAATTCTGACGCCAAATCGCTGACGCACAGAAAGGGCAGCAATGTCAGCCATACCCTCGACCACGCAGGCGCGAAGGAAGCCGATACAGTAGCCGCATACCAGAAATGGCAGCAGCCGCCGTTACGTCTTCCGGTACATACTTAACAGCCCAATGCAGAGCGTCATAGGCCGCTACCGCCAGCCGCTAGTTGAAAGCGTGGGCTACTACGTCATAGCGGCAGCTGGCATGACTTCACGCATGGCAGCGACGCCAATTGCTCCTGGCTAAACCCCCACATTGTGGGCTCGGCGGCTTCAACACCGCCGAGGCGTTACCGGCGAGGCCACCGTTAAAGGATCGTCACGCCGCAGGTTGTTACCGCAGGCTTAGGGCAGTCTTCACGTTAATAAAGTCACGCCAGTAGGAATTAGGGTTTGGGCAAAGGGATACTACCGGAATTGGAGAAATTCCCAGCCGTCTTTGGTCAAATTATGAAATACCCTTCAGAACGGCACTCTTGTCCCTGATTTCCAGAAAATATTAATTAAAAGGTTTAGCTGATTATATCGGCTATTATCCAGTAGTCCATACGATGATGATTATTTATGCGCTGGATGTATTGATGTGGAATTGATGATCATGACCGTAAGGATGTAAAATTGCGATTATTATTATTGAGGGTCCATAACCCATTATGCATTGAACAACGGTCGCGATTGGTTGTAGACATGAGATGCTGAAAGTGGGAGTGTGGATGCGAGAGCGGGACTCAATGAGATTCGGACACTGCGGGATGCATGGAGATGCACTGCGATGTCACTTAAATCAATAGAATGATGGATCATCACAAGGCATGGAGATACACCGCTAAAATACATAGATCTGATGTGAGTGATTGTACCTAGCTCAACACCTAATTCATTAGGTTGCAGGTCCGATCATCCTGCGTGATTGCTTTATACACACATACCAGATATGTATATATTTGTATACCATGGATATATATTAAATACAGCTGTGACATGCCAATAGGAGACCAAATTACAGAACATTCTCATAATATTATTTAAACGTGAGGGCAATTAGATTGACCCACGGCTTCCCATCGTAGGAACCGCATCTTGTAGGTCGAAGTTGGTCGAATTGATCACCTCGGTATCCTCTATCCGCTGATCTTGCTTTACGGAAGAGATGTCACCGTGACTGAGGGACATGGTATGCTTACCAGTCCCCGAGGGTATATCATCAAATCGCACTAATCTTGTAACGGCGGTGTTGACTTAACGCAGCGCATCATGGTTGGTCGAAGTCCCTCGAGGCCATGGTGATTCTGCAGGTTTAATGACTGGAATCACATGAGCGGATCAAGAATTGTCACCTTTAGGCTGCGGATTATCGAGTCCCCAGGTTACACACTGCGACGACATCCTCATCCCCACTTCAGGTTCGTCAGACTTCCATGTATTGAGGTTTTGACTATGAAAGGTATATATTAAGATAGAAGTCCATGTCTTTGATAGTTTTATTTCGTAATCTGCATATCTACTTCGCTACATCTTTTATTTTAAAATGTCGCTTCTAAATTTTACAATTTTCCTTGATGTCAATCATTTTATCATTCAAATGAACATGATTGTCTGCATCTCTGAGAATTGTTCAAATGGAGAAAATACAACCTTGATATGGATGCCCACGCCTGAAGCAGGATGAGATCGCCGCTACGTGAAGCACGGAGGACTCACTTCTGTTCGTTAGCATGTTGGGTTCTATGACTCCAGTTACAGAGATAACATGGCATGGATGCATCCATTCTCCCATGTCCAAAATTGTTTATAGGAAGGAAGGATCAACGATACGATATCCAAAAGTTTTTCCATGCCAGGATAACCTAGGGGACACCCGTTCAACCATGTCCAAAAGATGATTGAGCAGATAGAGAAACCACAGTGTCAGGAATGGCCCAGAGGATAACCTAGTGTGTGGATATTTAAAGCCCCAGATTCTTTTTTTTTCATAATGAATTTGAATTTTATGAATAAGCTTGAGGTGACTTTCCGCAGTCTCTCAATATGTTGAGGGAGTGTAGAGAGTGTTTATTAAGAAAGAGAAGCTGTTTCACCAGTGGTGAAACCGCAGCCTGAAAGCGTCCCATGAAGGAAAAGGGTTATAAGAAAGGTTGCGACAAAGGCTGAGAAGCCTACTCGTAAAAGATGGCATTTGAAGAGAACTCACAAAGAGTACCTTTGGTAGTATAAACAAAAGCTGATGAAGCTTTTAGGTAATATCTTACGATCGGGCCTATTTGTCGGGAATCTTTGATAACACATGGGTATTGATACCGAGGTTGAATGCAATTGCTATGTGTTCTGCAAGGTTTAGGGATCAGAGAGGCGAGATGGACCTCAAAGATGGGTGGAATGCAAAAGTTGTTTTATTAGTCAAGGTCGCCCTACATCTTGCTTTAGTGGTTTTATTGATGCATGTTATTTTTGTTCTTCTATTATCAAAAAACACATTCCATTTCCATGTTTATTAAAGGAGGGATATAAATTTGTTTTCGGTGAACAATGGTTGTTCGATATTATTAGATGATAAGATCATCACTAAAGGAACATTGTATAACGACGATGATGTTAGATACCACCCATTATATCAAGGAAATAAATGTGTCCAGCAAACGAGATGAGTTGAACAAGTATACTGTGGTATTTCATTATCCATGAAAGAATGATTCAGCAAGTTACAAACATGGATATCTAGATCCATCTCGACGCACAGGCACTTATGAGTCTTGCATTCGTGGAGGACCCACCAAATTCCCAGGATTAGGTAGAACTGAGAGAGAGCCAATGAGTTGTTGAACCCATATAGTGATGTATGGAACTTGCTGTCAACTCATGTTACTTGGAGGTTACCCACTTCATTATACTACTCATATTCTCTAGCGATATGTACTTAATGAAGTATAAACATATCTTTGAGAAATCTGAGTATGAAATGAGGGGTGAGAACCAGACTGAATATATCAAACTCTTCGACTCGGACGAGGATAGTGAATTTTAAGTATAGAAGGAATGGCCTCAAGGATATCCCAATGACACCTCCTTATACACCTCTAGCCTAATGGTGTCTCCGAAGGAGAACAGATATCATTAGATGGAATGGTCTGTTGATGAGTTTCACGACCCACCATCCTAATTGGGATGGCCCAGAAATCAGAGAGCTACTGAACAGAAGTTCCATCCAGCTCCAGAGGGTCTGGCACCATACGAAGATAATGGAAAGGGAAGAAGCCCCATCTTATTAGCAGATCCAATTGTCCCAACAAGGTTAGAAGACAACTCTTAGAATCATGATGTGAGCATAAATGGATACCCAAGGAACTAGGGTATTTATTTTATCATCCGAGACCAAAATGGTTCTTTAGAAGGAGATGTTGTTCCAGGAAAACATGACTTTGATGTGAGACAAAGGGAGAATGAGGAATATTTAGGCCGAGGAACCAAGCCTACACCAACAGCCTACGAGTCCACCAAAATTAATAGTATCAACTTTAATGGTGTCCCGATAGAGCATCCCATCCTCCTGAGATATGGGGACATAGAGCGAGACGTAGAGATAGATCCCTTACCACGAGAGGAGGCTTATTATGGTATATAGACCTGAAGGAAAGAAGCCATGAATTCCTCAGATGATCTATGTACCAATGGCAATTGAACCTATTGATGCTCATATTGTACCAATCTATGGTGTAAGTGGATCTTGAAAGATCTATATGAAAAGGTGACCAGCCAAGGTTAGTGGTTAAGGCATCACAAATGCGCTGCGTTGACTACTGACGAAACTTTCTCACCAGATACGTTGCGCAAATCCATCAATTCCATTGGTCATCATAAGACATCTATGACGGCGAGATCCTGCGATGATGTGCGGAAAACCGTGACATTCTCAACCGGGAACTCTGAGAGAGGTGAAGGATGCAACCAGGATTGGTGTACCAAGAACCGTGGGCGTTGGCCAGATCATTTTATAATTGCTAAGCTCTAAGTCGGAATACAGATCGATGATGTAATCAGATTCTGAAGACTTCTAAGAACTAAGGATGGAGCTTTTGTGTATGCTGCAGGTAGGCGTGGTGGAGCTAATACCTTTTGAAGGAGGATGATGACTCAGCTGGGTTTATATATAGGAATGCTATCCACAGAAGGGCTGGTTATCTGTGGCACCTCTCCATAATAAGACCAGAAGCACTCTTCAGACTTGGGGATTAGAATCTATAGAGAGGATCCTGGGAGGAGCTGCTACTATCCTACCTGTACATGAAATCATTGTCAAAAGGTTTTGGAAGGAAAATTCCAAATAGGTTCCACCCATGAGACATGATATCGCTTTCTACTATAGCATGTCCTCCAAAGACTCCTGAAGAAAAGCTTGGGCATGATGGAGCACTTCATGCTCAGCAATAGGGTCTTATAACGTATACATGTTAAGGTAATTAGGTCTGATAGAAGCTGCACATGCCTCAAGTGTCACTTAGAGTGTGTATCAAAGACCAAAGCTTGAGCACTGAAAATAAAGTAGAAGTAACCTTAAGTACTGGAGAAGGAGATCATGGATCTTATGAGATTAAGAGGAGGAATAGCCTTTAAGGGTCAGGAAGCACAGCACCCACTCAAGTTTTAGTCCTGAAGTTCAAGGATAGCTAGTCAATCTGGGTATGTGTACACCTTTGAATTGAGAGAAGCAAAATGAAGAGTTCCAAGCAAGATACCCACCACTGACTCTGGCCACAGAAGTGATAGCATTGCTGAATTTGTGGTAAAAGAGGGAGAGTCCGGGTGAAGGTCTGGCTACAGATCAGAGCTCACAGATAATACAAGTCACTTCCTTTATACACAACTATGGGGTGATTACTTCCAAATATGGAACCTCAAGTCTCAATGTAGTGGCAGAGTCTGTGTTTTGTAGACTGGGAATCCCAGGAGAGAGATGAAAGGGAAAGAGTTCCATCCCAAGAGCAATATCAGTGACCACCCTACAAAGTCATGGTCTCCTGGCCTATTCTTTGAGACACAGTCTACAGACTGCACATATATGGCTGGCTTTTAGGTCAAGGAGATTGCTAGTCATAGAGCCCAAGAAGCTACCTCCACACGGAGGAGGGTATGACTGATAATCTTTTGCTTATTATTATATTTTTATGTATATCACTTTAAAACTATTGTATAAATGTATATATATATATTGTGATGTCTGATTTGTGTAATGGGAAATTTGGGATGTGATGAGATCAATGACAATGAGATCATCCATCTTAAAACACATATCCTAAATAACTCATCATAGGTTACTTGAGAGGGACATCGTGATAACTGGATGACCATGTGTATGCTGTATACCCAGTCCATATGATGATGCACCATTATCCTAGCTGCCCAGTAGGGACACCTAGGGATACAGTACAGTGCCCATTGGAGAATGAGTTCACTCCATTGATCCTACACGAATGTCGATGGCTGATGATGCCCATTGGTCGGACAGCCATTCCATGTCCCAGAGGGTCTGGTTCCAGACTGAGGGAGCCACCAAGGGAGGTTCCCAGGTGAGCTCACCTCTGATACCAGACTATGGTTCACGTCCCATCTAGTACAACCGGGTCATTGGGAGCAGGCTCAATTTACAGGGCTATTGAGTGTCGATAGAGGAATGATCATCCACTCACATGAGAGAAATATCCCATGTGTTCTTGTCAAACAAAATCCCCGCTGTGGCTGGTCTTTGAGAGCAGAGCTCCTCCCAGGCAGGAACTGGACAGAGGACTTAGGAACCAGGTCCAGCACACCATGTCTGAGGCCTCTGGGAGATGAGGATAGAGGACTATAGGTACATGGAATTGAGATGACAGTCCAAAGGATTGGATTCTCTCAGATCTCTGGGATCACGGGTAGTGGCTTGGCCCAGTCGAAGTGAGGCCTATAGAATTGCTGTATGGCAGATGGGCCAATTCACCCAGTTAGAAGGAGTTCCTGACTGGTATGACTCCACGCCAGCCTGCCATTGGGGCTTGAGGGCAGGTAATTGCTGATGAGGTGTTCGATATGATATCCCGACGGAGCCCTGAGCCATTGGATGCAGATCCACACCAGGTAGCTGACCCATTAGGGCCTGAGGACTTCTATAACAGAGGGATCACACTTCAGGGCTAGAGTCTTTGCTTGCCCTTCCTATTCTCCCTTCCTCTCCACCTCCTATGTCTGAAATAGAGGAGTGGTCATTTAAACCCTGGCCTGTGATTGATGAGAGGAGACGCTGGACTCCTTTCTACCTTCTAAGGATCTGGGGCAAACAGGATATGCCTCCTAGGTAACATGTTCTATACGGTGCTTTCAGGTTTATGATTTTATGCATCTAATCTCTCAGACGATGACTAACATCTTTGGAATCGGGATTTTGTTTTGTTCTTCCACAAGATAAGCGATGTCAGCCTCTCTGATTTCCCCAACAGGACTTACTACCGGGATGGTAGTGGTCATTCCATCAAGTGGGTCTGCAAGGACGGCGGGTCACTTGGGCTGCCACAATGGAGGGAAGGAGAGAGGAGAGTCAGAGGTACATGGCTGGTGGATACAAGGCGTATCATGATATTGCACAGAGGGAACTCTTTTACAACCATGTAACGAGGAGCTACTAATCCTGCACGGAATATGACCTTAAGGGTGTAATGGCCAGGTTGCCACCTGAGGGCGGCAGATCGATCTAATTCCAGATTTGCTGCATGGAGGGAGCTACTCCTACAGCTGGAGGAGGCAGAAAGAGGAGCAGGTTAGCTTTATGGAGTGGACGTCAGCAGCCGCTCTGCAGCGGGTGTCTGGTGGGAGGCAGCGGACCCATGGTAGAGTGGGTTGTTGGCTGGAGAGCAGCACGGCTGTGGCGAGGGTCAGGGCGGAAGTAGGGTGCATGGCTACTGCAGCTACGTTGCTGCTTCTTTCTTTCTTCTTCCTTCCTTTTTTTTTGATAGCTACTACAACGAGAATCACAGATCACTTCCGATACTACAATGATAAGACTCTAAAAGTCTTATCAGAGGGTCATGAGACGAAATACAAGACCTCAAAGGTCTTATCACGCTTCCATACTCAATTGATAAGACCAACCCATCAGAGGTCTGTACCAAATGACAAGATCTTAAAAGTCTTGAATGTAAAGAAGTGCAGTGATGATAATGGATTGCTTCTGAGGGGTGGTCAGTAGGAATGGATGGAAAGGGCAAGTGTGGAGAAGGAGGCATTTGTGGTCGTGGGTATACATCACTGAGGGAGATGCACCAAAATTGCATGAATTCTTCCACGAGTTCTTTTTGGGAGTAATGCAGGAGGACTTCTGTTTGCTTTAAATCCCATCCTAATATGAGAATTAAGACGCAATAAAATGGGCCAAATTTCCAATGTATTCTACGTTGTTAAAGACAGTAGGGTTTGAAAATCTGTCAATTAAGCTGAGATCATTTCACTGACACCCTTCTTGGATATTTATTTAGCGTCATTCCAAAGATCTGGTGAAGTTAAGGCTCACAACTCCCAGAAGATGATAGCTGCCATCCATTTGGTAAATCACATGAGAAAATTGCAAGGAAAGATCAGCAAGGATCGAATGAAGCAGGGCACTGAGTACGAGCAATCAAGGGAAATAGTAAACTTCTCATGATTGAGCCAATTAGAGAGGAACCTGTATAAAAGAGTTATTCCTGATCATAAAGGTATGAAAATCATGAAGATATTAAATATCATATATATTAATACATGCATTGCTGGTTTATACTAACTACAAACTATGAAAATCTAGAGAGGAATCCAAGCACTCAACTGTTATTTTGATTATAATACATAGTACTAACAATTTTATGGACAGGAAAGTATCCCAATTAGCCCACCACATTGAAGGCTATGATATATTCAAGTCATGATGGATTTAACTTACATAGTATGTGAATCTCTTGCAATGATTAATAATCGAAGATCAATTCTAAGACTGCCGCATATATACCAATGACTGATGGTTGTGATGCATTGAAAAGACAGTCTCTATGACCTAATTAGCGTAGTGGAGCAGCCCTAAGATTGATGCCACACTGAGGACAATGATTGAAGAGGGAGGAATCATAGAACCTTTTTATGAGTTTTGAATAAATGTTTTATTCAGTCTTATTTAGTCTATATTTTATTGAATCAATTGGTCTAAATAGAGCTCATAGAGGTTTATCAATATTTATTTATTATTAGAGTTTCATGGACTCTAGGAACTTCATAAATGGGATGAATCATTTTGTTATCTATGAAAAATACTATCTTTTTGATAACCTAGAGGCCGACCCCTGGAAGTGATCAAGAGGCAGCTGATCCTCTAATGATCAAGGAGGGCCTTCATCCTCTGGGTTTATCA
Organism: Musa schizocarpa; assembly: GCA_900464855.2. Taxonomy (NCBI): domain Eukaryota; kingdom Viridiplantae; phylum Streptophyta; class Magnoliopsida; order Zingiberales; family Musaceae; genus Musa; species Musa schizocarpa. The sequence continues at coordinate 4,853,974 of LS990916.1, forward strand.
GAGGTCACATCCCCAAGCATCAATACTATTCCCTTTTCTCCTGGATTAGGTCTCATTTATTTAGTATTTGGATATAATAAGACTTTTAGGTCTCATCATTGGTATCAGAGCATCCCCATTTCTTCTATTTCTATGGATTAGACCTTGTATCTATCTATCTTGGTATCAGCTGACGAGCAGACTGTAGGGTCTTATCAGCTTTGCATTTAAAGGCCGCACATATGACTTTTAGGGTCTTACTGCGCTCTGGCCACTTCTATATATAAGGCTCATCTCGCTATTAATAGTTTGCAAGATTTATCACAATTTCATCAAATCTATGTCTCTAACTTCTGTTTCTAGTCTATAAAATGGACCTAAGCACCTGACATGCCACCTGATCCGCAGTCTCTCGGAATACTAATCTCTCAAGCTATATCACATACACCTCCTAGGTTGTCAACAGGGAATATAGTTTTCACATCCATTTGCCATGTCATAATTAGTGCTGCAATACCAATGAATCTCGGATGGATTCAGCATAGCTATGAGAAGATTTTGGTAATGGGACAACACCTTACCTTGATCTATACTAATAACCACTCAGCCTCTTGTTTTAAAGGTTCTACCTTTCCATCTACCCGATTCTGTTCTAAGATCCACTTTCAACCATGATATAATACCCTCGGATGCATCAACAGGATCCAAAACTCATAGGAGTACATGGAATCCATCCTAGAAATCATGAATTTTACTTCACCTTCTCCGAGTCTATACCTACAATAGCCTCCTCATAGTCTATGATCAATGTCCCTCAACATCCCTCTCACATGTCCCATGGTGCATCTATTAGAGGATGGGATACTCTACCGTAATCTATAGCAAAGTCGAAACTGAATGCAAGTTGTGGCACCCTAATAGACTTTGGGCAATGGAGGATGCTTCTGAATAGTCTCTAACCTGTCTAACTTTATTATAGTTTCTATAAATCTCCAGCCAAGAATGTGTTCCTTCCCATGAATACTGCCTCTCTTGGCTGCCACAAAGATCTTTTTTAGTCCCTGGATGAGAAATACACCACAAGTTCTTTAGGGTAACCTGCAACCATAATCGCTTTGTCCCCATTCCAAATCCTATTCTGGAGTCTGTCTTTCTTAATCCTAGGTAAGACAGTCCCAACCAACAACCCAGATCAGCCCTTCCTCCAGGGCGCTCATGGGTGCAGAGCACCACCCACCTGTTAGACAGAAGATAAGGCCTCTAGGGTGATCCCCTAATGAGGACAAGTAGGCTTGTACCACTCTGGCAGACCCACCTCATTCAATAAATATATAATTCTCCTTTCCATACAACTAAGCCAAGGCATAAGGAGGTGTCCATTAAAATAGAACTCCACAGTCCCCAGGAACTAGGTAACTCCCAGACTACACCATCCCCATCCACCTAAGAGTCTTGGATACTTTTCCAAATTTGCTCTTAACTCTATTCTTATACCTCTCCTGAATTTCTCTTAAAGGCCCTATATCTCTATACTCATCAAGTACAATATTCACACTTTGGAGAAACTATTAGTAAAAGTAATAAAGCAGGAGTAACCTACATATAGCATGATGATAGATGGAGAATCACATGCTAATCAACACAGGCATGAGTTCTAGTTGTTGTCTCGATTTTGGACATTGAGAAATTAATGGTAAATTATTACATATAATCATGTGTTGAGATACAGGATTAACTAATGTATAGTGGTAAGCAAGAAAGGAAGGATGGTATTGGAGTCAAAGATTCATCGATATACTCTAGAGCTCAATGAGAGCTTGTCCCAAGATCACTGAGTGTTTATCAGATCACTGAGAGTTAATCGCTAAAGCTTATCGGAGATCACCAAGAGTTCACTCAGCATTCCAAAGTTTGTCGGAGTTTGGTTCAAGTGCATCAGACTCACAGAAGTTCACCTTAGGATTGTCAGAGAAAGATCAAGATGCCTGCATCTAATTGCTTGGCCTTAATCGTAGAAGTAGAACCATAACTGAGCGCAGATTAGAGATCCCACTAACTGAAGAATAACTAGGTCTCTGAACAAGGCTGGAATTGGACTGATTGAGAGGCCCATTTAGCACTTTCTCAAACCATGACCATTTTGGCACTGGCTTGTAGACCTGTCTCCTATAGGTCTAGGCCATGAAATTACTAATCGGGTGGTGGTAAACACCGATAGGTTATCACACAGTTAATGGCACCACCTGCCAAGTCGGGAGGCTTAGAGTCTGTGCTGAGCCTCCATTAGAGGGTATATCACCAAGAAATAGGTGCCTGCAGGCACCTTGGGTCATTTGTGAAAGATACCACCAACACCTCAAATCCAAGGATGTGATACTTTTGCTCCAATTAAAGTTAATTAAATATAAATAGCCTGTCTTTAGAAATAGAAGGACACAGAAAGCATTTAGCATAATCCCAATTGGAGTGTTAAAGTAAGGTGAAAGTGCTAGAGTCCCTCCTCATTCCTTTATAGCATTGAGAGATCGTCCAAGAGAGGTGTGAAACTTGTAAGGTTGTCTCCTGCCCAAGAAAAGGAGAAAGCACTATAAATGCATTGGTCTCTTTACCTATTTAAGAAGGTATTGAGGACAGACTTGGACCAGGAGGAACTGGAAGGGATGTGGTACAACGATCAACCACTCTATATTGGTTAGCATTTTGTCTTGAGCACCTAATTTCTTACAAGCTACTGCACTTTCCTTACTGTTTCTCTGAGTGCTCCCACATACTTTCAAGCAAAATCTCTACAAAATGATTTCATCTAAAATCCAAGGAATAGAAATGAAGACTTATAGTGAAAATTCTTCTATTTGAATTAATTCACCCCCTCTATAGTACCCAGCCTTTGATCCTAACAATTATAATGAGTTAGATCACTCTCATCGGTTTAAACCTAAAAGAAAATGATATTTGCCACCAACCAAGAGGTGGTCACTAATTCATATTATCCTCATGTTCAATGGGACTTGGACACATATTGGAAGACTAGGAATGAGATCTTCCTAATTTAAATTTTATTTCTAATTATGAATATTGTAGAATGATCTTCAAAGTCTCTAGACAAAATGATTCAGAAGAAGACTTCACTTGAATGCTAAAGCATGCCTTGTTTGCAGTTTCTCTGGATAAAATGAGTTCAATCATGTCCATTTGTGAAACTATATTTGGCACACACTCTGAAGGACTCCACTAAGACACTAGTAGAGTGAAGGGAGAAAAAATTATCTTAGTGCATAATTGAGTAGTTATTCTGATGAGTCCCAGTAAGCACTACTGAGACATGTATATCCGATGGAGGGATGTCAATGGTCTAAAAAGATCTGAAAAGTTTCTCATTTGAAACTTACATTATAAATCAAGATCCTTCTAAAGAGTTATTGGGATCCTAAAGTAATTCATCATTCAAGAGGCCAAGGGATTTAAAAGAACTTTCCTCCTAAGAAGAACTAATTACATAATGACCTAAGATAACTTCTTAAGGTCATGAAGATGAACAACCTTCAAAAGAACAAGGCTGATAGGGTACTAAGAACTTGACAAGACCACTGAAAGAAAATTCAAGGATAAGACCAATGATGATCTCTGCACTTTAACAAGAAAGTTTAAAAAATTATATAAAAGGGAACAAATTAAAATGACACTAAAAATAAATTTCCTGAACCCTAGAAAGAACAAGTTATATACTAGAATGCAAGAATAGACATTTCAAAAGTGAATATCCCTACAAAAAGGAAACAATCCAAAGAAAGAAGTACCTTAAAGTGACATGGGACAATCAAGTGTATCATCTAAAGAAGAGAGGAGCAAACCAACACTGGTAAGTTGCCTCATTGTGCACCCAATGGCTGAGGAGGCAAGGTCATTAGACAAGTTTATCTCTTTGGATGACCACATGTTTTTCTATGATTTATTCTGATGAATGTAAATTAGTTAGCAAAAATATAAATTATTAAAAAGGAGCATACCTTCCTTCCTTAGTAGTGGATTTTGATAGAGAAAATTATATTGATGATTGTTTAGTTCCAGTACAAAATGTTATATTTAATTAAAAACACCTTAGAATGAAAACTGCTACTCAAATAAACCTTCCTACAAAAATTTGAGATTGAGTATCTAGTCTTTGCATGATCCTACTAAGAGTCATATCATAAAAGAAGGGAATTGGATTTGTGAGTAGCTCACCAAAATTCAACTGTATTATTTGTTAGCATTCCCCATTCAGCATGTTTCACCCCAAACAAATATGACTCTTAATATAAATTCCTGACATATTACATATAAATGTCTTATCGCAGATATAGTCCACATAATTGATTTTAGTCTCTCATGAACCTTAAATGTATTCAATAAGCAACATGATAGTTGTGTAGACTGGGATTTTGAGGCACCAAAGTCAAATAGGTAAAATTAAAATTCCCACTTTTATAGAATGTTACCATCAAGGCTTAGGGAGCAAGAGATATACCATGGTAATGGATACTATATATACACCTGGGTGATCCATCTCAATTCTCTCTGTCACTAGCCTAGGATCAAGGATATGTCACATCTGAGACACAACAAGGGTGTAAAATCAATGGCAAATAGAACTATAATAATCCAACTTCTTTTATTGAAGATGTTATTGGTTGATGGCTTTAAAGCATAACCTTTGAGCATTAAATAATTCATAATAGATAAAGATATCATTACATTTGAATCTAATGTATTTATTGAAAAATCCATACAAAACAATATATCTTATAATTGTCTCAAATAAAACAGATGCATACACTATCAACATTGATGACTCTCAGAATGAAATATGCTTCTTCGGTTTTGAATGATGATGTTTGGTCAAGTTTAACTGGATTTTGATGATGGAAGTCAATTGTAATTTATTTGATCTAATCCAGGTTAGAAAAGTGCATGGATTAACTATGAATGAGGACAGCAGACTTGAAGTGTATTGTTCAGCCAAGACTGAGATCATATTGAAGTCTCGAGAGTTCGTTTAAGTCCTGACGCTCTGTTAATCGAAGTTCCATTTAGAACCAACCGAAGTTCAGAAGGCTGACAAAGAAGCTCATCAGAACTCACAAGAATTCGTCGGAAGTCCAAGAGCTTGTCGAGTCCATCTTGAGCATTACCAGAGTTCAGCCGGAATGTTCATCTGGTGGCCAAGATCACTGAAATGATTGATGCACCGAACATGAAATTGTAATCATGTCTTAATTATCATAGAGTGTAAAATTATTAGATCAGAGGTAATTCCACTAATCCTTAATAGGGGCTACATCAATTCTAAGATGGGCTAATAATGACTAAGGAATCAGACCTTAATTTTGGTTTCATTATGGCACCACTTGGGACCTATTCCAAGAATTCTAGGTGGTATCACCTTATTAGGCATGGCACCACTAAGAAGGCTTACAGCGTGGTACCACCCCTATCAAACGATAGTACCCATGTAGAGTTTCATCCTCCAGCTCCGGCTGCTTTGGGAGTACGTTCTAAACTGTGGTGGGTAGTATTCTGCCCATCGTTTCCATGGCTGACAAGGTCCTGGTGGTATCCATGTGGACTCCTGGAAATACGAGATGAGTCACTTTGGCTCCATTTTTGCTAACTGGGTCTATAAATACCCCATTATTTTTTTGCATGAAAGGCACCAAAATCTGATATATATTCTTTGAGTTTTGAAGTGTTAAAGAGTTATAAAAGTGTTACAGTTCTCCTCCTCCCTTTCTAAGTTTGAGATCATTCAAGAGGAGAGTTAAAACTTTATAAGGTTGCCTCCAACCCAAAGGAGAAAGCTATAAAGAGCTATTAACTCTATTGAAGGAAGGCCTCAGGGTGGATTGCACTTAATGGAGGAGGTCAGTGGATGTGTGCTAATCCACTCTAAACTTAGTTTGTATCACTTGGCAACTTTCTTTTAGCAGCAAATTGCCTCCTCCCATCACTGTAATGGGAGGTTCATATATTTCACAAATATCTTCCTGAAGTTCAATTTAATCATATGAAGACTATGAACCCACCAGAATTCTTTCATTCTGTAATTATACAGCAAATCAATCTTAGTTTCTCAATCTCTCAATTTAAAGGTTCTATGTTTAAATTCTTCAATAGATTGAACTAAAACCATTCTTCATGGAATGGGCCTAACGAAAGAAGTTTTTGGAAGAGGGGAGTTTTCACACCAATTCACCCCCTAGTGGCTTTCCTGCCTGATCCTAACAATTGTGCATCGTTAAGTGTCTAATTTTTAGTTGTTTTGAACCCAAGAGAGACGACATTATTCAACACAGAGAGATTGCCTAATTATGGTCTCACCACGTTCACTGGATGGATTTCATACATTGAAGGATAAGAATGAGATCTTCCTTTATTTCAATGATCTTTGAGCTTGAAAATATTTAGAGAATGGATTCTAAAAGTCTCTCATCAGAACTGATTGAATGAGTTAGAGAAGAAGACTTTGCTTAAATTTGTGTTGCTATTATAGAATGCCTTGTCTTAATATATAAAGTCCAATTTAATTGAGAGTGTCATTTGTGGAAACAGCTTTGAGGTTTGTACACTGGTTGACCCAAGAAGGTACCCAGAGGGAAGAGTCAAAATTAACCTTTAGTACATATTTCTCCCAATTGTTTCAAATGAGTCTCATGAGACCACCTAGCATGGCACTGATTTACTTTTGAGGTCACAATGTCTGGGGTACACTTGTGCCTCTCAGATTTTGAACTGTCAAGCAAAGTTTGTGATCCTCCCAAAGAATTGACCCAAAAGTAATGTATTATTGAAGAGGCCAAAGATCTAACTAATTCATTCTTAAAGACTCATTAGGGCAATGTAAAGTCTTACGAAGAGTTTGAGACACCTTCCAAAAATGAAGATAATCTAGAATGTAAGAAGATCACTACAGAAAAACTCAAGGATGAGAACTCTTTGATGATGACTTTGGTACTTTTACATAGTGTTCAAAAATTCATTATTAAAGAAAAAATTTAAAATGACACTAAAAAATAAATTGAATCAAAAGATTAATACCTGTTTAATGCAAGAAAACCTGACACAACAAGAGAGTTAATGTCCTGTAAGAGACACCAAAGAAGAAGGCTCAAGCAACATGGGATGACTCCAAGCGTGATCTGGGAGCAGAGTAGCCAAATTAACACCATGTTGCTCACTATGCCATCACTGGCCATCGAGATGCAATAACTTCATTGATGCAAATTTATCATTCGATGAACTATTAAATGTTTTCATGATTTCATTTGATGAATGCAACCAATTAGTAACAATATAAGCTATTAAAAAGGATCATGATTCTCTTGTTAGTAATTTCGATAAATTAAAATTGAACATAATGATAGTTTAGTTCATGTATGAAATGTCATGATTTAAAAATATTCAAAAAGGAAAATATGCTACTTAAGAAAACCTTAGAGAAGTTTGAGGTTACAAACTTTTAACATGATTCTTGTCAATGGTCACATTCATATGAAATCGTGAGATTTCAGGAGTAACTCACCATAATCCAAACCACCTTTACAGTCCCATGCACTCTCAACCCCAAACAATGCAATTTTATTACAATTGGGTATGGCTTATTGTTCATTAAAGAAATGTAGTCCACATAACTGATTTGGATTTCTAAAAGAACTCCAAATAACCGATAAATAAACTTAGATGATTTTAGGCACCCAGGTTAAATGGGTACCTAAAAAATAATCCCTTTGTAAAAAACGCTTACCATCACAAATAGGAGAGAGATGATAACTCAATAGTGGATGCTCACAGATGATCTGGAGATCCATTCAATTTCTAAGCTTACTAGCATAGTGATGGATATGTCACCTCGGACAACAACAACAAGGGATAAAATGTGGGGTGCAAAGGAAACCATATGTAACAACTAACTCTTTATTGAAGATGTACTAGGTTGATGCCTTAAAACACATCCCTCTGAGCACTAGGGGCCAATTCCAGGATAATGGATATATTGTTAAATTTAAATCCAATACCTTTTAAATTATTGAAAACCACACAAAAAACATTCTATGATTGTATTAAAATAAAATAACGTAGGCACACTACCTGATATCACCGATCTTTGAAATGAACATAGGCAGCTGATTTTGAAATGACGATGTTTATTTGGGGAGATTAGGTCATGTTAGTATGAAACTAATCTCTCCCAAATTTCATCTAAAGCATTTATAAAAGGAATTCCTCTGCATCAAGTTCATCAAAGAAAATGTATTTGATGCATAATCAACCAGGAAAACAAATAAAAGGTAGTCCCAGACCTAAGAACTAAAATTAAGCACCTCTAGACCTCAGAATTAATCCATATGGACTTGTTGGGACCAATTTCTATATCAATTAGGAGATAAAAACACATTTTTTATTATGGATGATTATAGTAGATACACATGGACTTATTTTTGGCACACAAAAGTGAATGTTTTAGGTATTTCTCAAGTTTTGTAAACTTGTTCAAAATGAAAAGTGTTTTATGATTTAAGTTCAAAATGAGAAGTGATCATTTAGGTGGAATTTCAAACTATGATTTCAAGAATTTTGTGGAATCAATGGATACAAACCACAACTTCTCTACTCTAAGAATCCTCAACAAATGAGTAATTAGAAAGAAAGAATAAAAATTTACAAGAAATGGCAAGAACCATGTTGAATGTAACATAGCCTACCTAAATATTTTTGGGTCAAGCCAAAAACCGACTTTATATCATGAATAGAGTTCTAGTAAGACCCTTACTCACAAAACTCCTATGGGTTGTGGAAGAACAAAAACCCAATGTTCTATATTTTAAAGTTTTTGGGTGAGTGTGTTTTATCTTGAATGAAAAAGATGCCTTGGAAAATTTGATGTTAAATCGAATAAAAATTTTCTTGGCTGTTCTTCTTTTTAAAGCATTTTTATATTTAATAAAAGAACATTGATTATAGAAGAATCTATTCATGTTGTTTTCAATGAGGTTTTGAAATTAAGAAAATGATTTTGATGATGATGTTAATTTTTGATGCTTTTAAATTTCAATGGAAACCTTTTTCCATCTAGTAACTTGGATGCATCACTTAAAACATCCCTTACCTAAGGTTGGAAGTATGTAGGATGCTAAATCTGAAGGAGCTAATCATAGGAGATACATCAGGGGTTCAAACAATTCTTCTCTTAAAAATTTTTGTATCAATTTGCTTTTTTTCTCTCCCAAATTGAACTAAATGCATTGATTGAGGCCATGAAAGATGATTCATGGATCATTGCAATACAAGATGAGTTAAATCAATTTGAGAGAAATGAGGTGTGGAAACTTGTTCTAGGCCAAATGACCATTTTAGTTATTGGTACTAAATTGGTCTTTAGAAACAAAGCAAGATGAATATGGTATCATGGTTTACAAATAAAAGCTACATTAGTGTGGTCAAAGAAATCAACAAGAAGAAGGTATCGACAAAAGAAACCTTGGCTCTAATGGTATTCGATTAGAAGCTATAAAGATGCTCCTTGCCTATGCTAGTAGTAATAATATTGTTGTTTCAAATGAATGTTAAAAAGTGTTGAATCTCATATTTTGATGATGAAACCAATCCAAAAGATTTATATTTTAATCTTTTTTTTTGAGTGATGTAGGATACTTTGATGGGATGAGACAATTAAAGCAGGAAGAACATGTTATATGCTGGAGGAAAATATGTTGAAGATTGGACGCGGTAGGAGGATCAAAACATACAAACATAAGCTTGAACATGGATTCAGCCATCAGCCAATAAGAGCTAATATTACGCCAAGGATATTGGAGTTGTAGAGTCAACCCGGTTGATTGGGCAATAGGCAAGAGAGAGGACGAGAGCTGAAGAATGGAAGCTGGCCGAGGGACCAAACAATGACATGACGGACATTAATGATTAATTAGTATTAATTATCTAGATTGAAGTGTGTTTATATGTGTAGGATTAACTTCGATGTGCGCATGAAGAAAATGAAGTCTCAGAGTCAGGATGATTTCATTTGGGAGTTTGAGAGTTGTTTGGTCCCAACATTAAGGGGTTCTAACTTAACCACTGAGAGAAGTCTTAGAGCTTAGGAAGCTCGTGAAACTCATTAAAAAGATCATCATGAAGTCTAGGAGCTTGTTGGGAGTCCACCAGAAGATTACCGGTGAAAAGTTAAAGGAAGACTTAAGAAAGCTTTTGGGAAGAAACCAAGACATAGGGATTTATTTTTGGTAAATGTCTTAGGAATCATAGTTAGCAATAATTGGGTTTGATTTGGGCCAACCCAATTAAGCGGGCTAGCTTAGCTCATGTAAAGATTGTGTTGGGCCCAATAAGAGGCCCAACCACCCCAGAAGTCTCACCATCGTGGCACAATCTTCGACTATGACTATGGTACCACCACAAATTGGTCAAACACCCTTTGTACCACCAGTTAGGTGCCGAGGCTTGGCAGAAACCACCGATTTAGGTGGTGGTGCATGGCAAAGGCACCCCCTAGGTAGTGGTTCTTACTTGATGGTGGTGGTGGTACCACCTAGGAGGTCGTCAAACCAACACTAAGCGGTGGTACTCGCCTCCAACATAGGGCGGTGGTACCACCCAGCCTAAAAACTGATGAGTTTTAGTTTCAAGTTTGAATCAACTTGAACCTATAAATACCTTTCATCCCTGGTTCCAAACACACACATGTGAGTATTCAAAAAGTGAGAAAACGCGTTCATGCAATCTCTTTAGAGATTCTCCTCCACTCTAGGTTTATATAATTGCAAGAGGAGGAGGAGTGCTTGTAAGGATTGTCTCCCTAAACCCAGTGAAAAAAAAGAGGGTGAAAAGGTGGTTGGTCTTAAGCCTATTGAAGGAAGACCAATAGTAGATGCGTGGCCTCCTTGAAAAGGAATGCATGGAATAGATGGTAGGTCACGACGGACCGAACCACTCAAAATCTGGTTTTACATTTTTTGTGAAATTTTTTAACTGCTGCAAACCTCTTACTTTCTCTTTACATCCACTACTCTTTTACAAACATGCTTTCAAGTTAACATATTTTTAAAACCGATTTTATCACAATGAAGTTTTTAAACCGGCGTTATTTTACCCGCAGCACTAATTCCCCCCACTCTTAGTGTCGATCCGATCCTAACAATTGGTATCAAAGTCTCATTTTCTAATTTGATTTAACACCTAAATAGAAATGGCTCTTTTTGGCTTTCAAGAGGGTCACTCTCTCATTTGTCCTTCCTTTTCAATGGGACATACTACACTTATTGAAACTTGAAATGAGAGTTTTCTTGCTTTCATTGAATCTCGATTTATGGCACATAGTCGAAACAGATTTGAAATGTCTTCTCTTCCAATGAACAATTTATTGAATCTCAATTTTGATGATGAAGTCAATTGTCATTTGTTATCTAATCCATATGTTGAGATAAATTGTGTAGGATTAACTATGATGGTGAAGGACATGTAGAGGAGTTGCTCAGAGTCAAGACCATAATCACGTTGGGGGTTGAGAGTTCAGCCGGAAGTCGGGATTTCACGAAAGGTTTTATGGGGACAAAACCAGAAATCGAGAGTTTGCCAAAGAAGCTCGTCAAAACTCGCCAAATGGATCATCATAAAGTCCAGTAGTATGCGGAAGTCCTTGGGAGAACATCACGAGGGTTAATCGGATGTTAGTAGGAAGTTCACCGAAAGCTTCACTTGGGAAGAAGGGATTGGCGACCGGAACAAGTTGTAGTAAATGTCTTAAGAAATATCAGAGTTAGCATGTAGATTAAGCTAGGAATGGGAGGTGACCCCATTAACTTAATCAGATCATTGGGGACATGACCCAAATTGGGCCAAATGGATTTATTCGGACCTAGATTTTCGGTCGGCCGATGGTGGCAACCAAGAGCTTCGGGAAAGTCATGATGCAACCGCCTAGGTCAGGCCCGGTGGCCCCTTGTCAAGCAGTGATACCACTGAGCTTCAGTCTTTGAGCGAGAATGGGAGAATGGTACCGCTTTGAGCTTCAGTCTACGAGAGGAAGCACTGCCCAATTATGGGTAGTATCCCAAGGGACGAGAAATCGGGGAGATGACATTTTTGGGCTCCAAATTCAAACCAATTTGGGGCCTATATAAACCCCACCCTTTCCTGCATGAAAGGGCACAAAAAATCAAATCTTATTCTGTGATTTTTAGAGAAAAAAAAGTGTTGTATAAGTTAAAAGTTCTCCTCTCTCTTTTTCTTCCAAGTTTAGATCATTCAAGAGAGGGAGTGAAAATTCCATAAGGTTTGTCTCCCTAATCCCGATCAAAGGGTGATACTGTAAAAGGGTGGTTGGCCTTGCCCTATTGAAGGAAGGCCTCTAGTGGACATCGATGACCTGGACATGGGAGGAGGAAAAAGTGGATGTAGGTCAGGATTGACGAACCACTCTAAAATTACTTGGTGCTCTTTGGTTTGCATTTATTCTTGCTGCTTACCTTTCTACAAACCTCTATATGTGCTTTACTTCCTCATTACTTTTGCTGCACACCCCTTACGAACTCACTTTCAAGTTATGTTTCTGAAATTGGTTTTTCGTCTTAAATTTGTTTAATGTATTTATGAGCATTTTTAATCATCAAAAGTTTTTTAGCTGCACTACCCCCTCTTAGTGCTGATCCTAACAATTGGTATCAGAACAGGGTTAACTCTCTCAAACGGATTTAAAACCCTAAGAGATGGTTTACCTTGAAACCAAGAGGGCCACTCTATTACACATCGCCCAGGTTCAATAGGACGGACTACACCTATTGGAAGACCCAATGAGGATCTTCCTTATTTCAATGGATTTTGAACTTTGGAATCTTGTCAAAATGGATTTTGAAGTCTTCTCTTCCAATGATCGATTGGAATGAATTGGAGAAGAAGACTTTTGCTCTTAATGCAAAGGCTATGAATGCCTTATTTTCTGTGCTTGATAAAATGAGTTCAACTATGTTTGGTTTGTGAAACCGTTTGATATTTGGCATACACCGAAATGACTGAGAAGGCACAAGTAGAGTGAAAGAGTCAAAAATCAATCTTTTGATACATTCTTTTGAACTTTTCCGAATGAAACCGAGTGAGACTATTGGCAACATATACACCCATTTCATAGATATAGCCAATGGTCAAAAGGACTTGACAAAAAGTTTTTCAGGTTTTGAGCTCAGTAAATAAGATTCTAAGATCCCTTCCTAAGAGTTGGGACCCTAAAGTCACTGCTATTCAAGAGGCTAAAGATTTAAACAACTTCCCTCTTGAAGAACTAATCGGGTTATTAATGACCTATGAAATGACTTGCAAGGCTCATGAAGAGCAAGAAGACATCCTTCAAAGAATAGGAAGGATATGGCATAGAACTTTAGATGACCACTTGAGAAAACTCAAGTGATGAGGACAATGACTTGGCACTTCTAACAAGGAAATTCAAAAATTCATTAAGAGAAACAAGTTTAAAAATGATACAAAAATAAATTTGAACCCAAAAAGGGTCAAGTTATTTGCTATGAGTGTAAAAAAAGTGATTGTCCCAAAGCCAAGAAGAAAACATCAAAGAAGAAGGTGCTCAAAGCAACATGGGATGACTTAAGTGCGTCAAGAAGAGGAGTCTAACAGGAGTAAGTTGCTCATTATGCCTTGATGGCCATGGAGAGGAGGTAAGAAATATAATTGATACAGATTTATCATTTTATAAATTATTAAATGCCTTCCATAACTTATTTAATGAATACAAAATAATTAGTAAAAATATAAATTATTAAAAAGGAGCATGATAGTCTTATTAGTAATTTCGATAAATTAAAATTAAATACCATGATAGTTTAGCTCCATGTATAAAATGTCATGATATAGATACTCTCCAAAAGAACTTGCTACTTAAGGACACCTTGAAGAAATTTGAGGTTGGTAGCAAGTCTTTAAACATGATCCTTACAAATAAGGGTCACGTTCCCAAAAAAGTGGAATCAGTTTGTGAAGTCCTCACCAAAATCCAACCATCTTCATAAAAGGCCTTATCTTATATGTTTGGCACCAAAGCAAATGTAACTTTTGTTGCAAACATGGACATAAAATATATCATTGTACATTCAAGAAAATTAGCCCGAACAAACTGATTTGGGTTCCTAAAGGAACCATGATAAACTCTATGTAACATAATAAACAATGTAGATTAGTTTTTGAGGCACCCAAAAGTAAATTGGTACCTAAAAATTATCCTTTCTTGTAGATAAATACACAATTACAAGCTAGGAGCAAGAGATGGTACCTTGATAGTGGATGCTCAAGGCATATGTATTGGAGATCCATCTCAATTCTCTAAGCTCACTAGCATAGAGGATGGCTATGTCACCTTTGGAGACAATAACAAGGGTAAAAATCATTGGCAAAGGAATCATAGGTAACAAATCCAACTTCTTTATTGAAGATGTTTTGTTAGTTGATGGTTTAAAACATAACCTCTTGAGCATTAGTCAATTATATGATAAAGGATATATCGTCAAATTCAAATATAATGCTTGCATCATTGAAAAACCACACAAAAACAAATCTATAATTGTATTAAAATAGAATAATGTATACACCATTGACATCAATGATTTTTTATAATGAAATGTGTTTTTTGGTTTTGAATGAGGATATTTGGCTTTTGGCATAGGAGATTAGGTCATGCTAGCATGAAACTAATGGATATGTTGGACCAAGTTCATCCAAAGAACTTGTTCATGGAATTCCTCATATCAAGTTCATCAAAGATAATGTGTGTGATGCTTGTCAATTAGGAAAACAAATTAAGGGTAGTTTTAAATCTAAGAATCAAATAAGCACCTCGAGGCCCTTACAATTGATCCATATGGACATGTTCGGACCAATCTCTACATCAAGCATAGGAGGTAGCAAATACACCTTCATCATTGTAGATGACTATAGTAGATACACATGGAATTATTTCTTGAAACACAAAAATGAATGTTTTAGATATTTCACCAAGTTTTGTAAACTTGTTCAAAATAAAAAGGGTTTTATTATTTCATCAATTCGAAGTGATCAGGTGGTGAATTTTAAAATCGTGATTTTTTAAGAATTTTGTGAATCTAATGGATACAACCACAACTTCTTTACTCCAAGAAATCCTCAACAAAATGAAGTAATAGAAAGAAAGAATAGAAATATGCAGAAATAGTAAGAACCATGTTGAATGAACATAGCCTACCCAAATATTTTTTAGGCTAAGAAACAAAAACACTACATGCTATATATTGAATAGAGTTCTAGTAAGACCCTTACTCATCAAAACTCCCTATAAGTTGAGGAACAATAAAAAACTCAATGTTTCATATTTTAATGTTTATGGGTGTAAGTGTTTATCTTGAATGAAAAAGATGTCTTAGGAAAATTTGATTCTAAATCCGATGGAAGGAATTTTTCTTGGTTATTAGATTTCTAAAGATTTTTCAGTATCTTTAATAAAAGAACTTTAATTATAGAAGAATCCATTCATGTTGTTTTCAATGAGATTTCTGAAATCAAGAAAAATGATTTTGATGATGATGTTAATTTTGATTCTTTGAATTTAAATGAAACCCCTTCTCCAACTAGCAAATTGGATGCATCCACTTCAAAACATCCTTACCAAAGGATTGGAAGTATGTAGATGCTCATCCTAAGGAGCTAATTCTAAAAGAGACACACCTAAGGGGTTCAAACACGTTCTTCTAAAAAAATTTTTGTACCAGCGCTACTTTTCTCTCCCAAATTGAACCTAAATGTATTGTGAAAGCCATGAAAGATGATTCATGGATTATCACAATGCAAGATGAGTTAAATCAATTTGAGAGAAATGAGGTGTGAAAGCTTATTCTAGGCCAAATGACCATTTAGTTATTGGTACTAAATGGGTCTTTAGAAACAAGCAAGATGAATATGGTATCGTGGTTAGAAACAAGACTAGATCAGTGGCCAAAGGTTTTAACCAAGAAGAACATATCGATTACAAAGAAACCTTCGCTCTTGTGGCTAGATTAGAAGCTATAAAGATGCTCCTTGCTCCTTGCCTTTGCTAGTAATAATAATTTTAAGTTATTTCAAATGGATGTTAAAAGTGCTTTTCTTAATGGCTTTATTTCTGAAGAAGTTTATATTGAACAACCTCCTAGATTTGAAAATAATAGCCTCCCTAATCATGTATTTAAATTAACTAAAGCTCTCTATGGTTTAAAACAAGCCCCAAGGGCTTGGTATGAGAAACTTAGTACTTTTCTTATTGAAAATAATTTCACAAAAGGTAAAGGTTGATACTATATTATTTATCAAGAATTTTAAAATAATTTTCTCATTGTTCAGATTTATGTTGATGATTTTATCTTTGGTTCTCTGAATGAATCTCTTTGTTAATCTTTTGATAAAACCATGAGTCTCAATTTGAAATGAGTTTGATGGGAGAATTAACCTTTTTTTAGGCTTACAAATTAAGCAACTAAGCAATGACATCTTTATTAGTCAAACTAAATATACTTTAGATCTGCTGAAAATATTTAATATGGATAGCTCAAAAGCTATTAACACTCCTCTGAGCACCTCCACTAAGTTAGAAGTTGATGAAAGTGGAGAAAGCTTCGATCAAAAAACTTATAGGGGTATGATAGGAAGTTTACTTTGCCTCATTGCAACTAGACTAGATATCATGTTCAGTGTAGGACTCTGTGCTAGGTTTTAATCAAACCCTAAGATATCTCATCTCAAAGTGGTTAAAAGAATACTTAGATATCTTAAAGGTACCACAAATCCAGGATTATGATATCCAAAACCGAGAATTTTGAGTTAATTGCTTATCGATAATGGATTTTGCTGGGTGTAGACTAGATAGAAAAAAGCACATCATGAACATGTCAATTTTTGAGACATTAAAGCTTGTTTCGGTCATCTAAGAAACAAAACTTGTTTGTACTATCAACAAGCGAAGTTGAGTATATTGCAATTAGCATGCTGTGCACAAGTTGTATGGATGAAAAACACCTTAGAAGATTATAATGTACATCTTAAAAACATTCCCATTAAATATGATAACACAAGTGCAATATATTTAACAAAGAATCCCATTCAACACTTGAACAAAACAAATTAATATTAGACATCATTTTATATGAGATCATGTCACTAATCATGATGTAATCATAGAGTCCATTGATACTAAGCATCAACTAGTTGATATTTTTACAAAACCTCTAAGTGAAGAACAATTTGATTTCATTAGAAGAGAATTTGGAATGTTAATATGTCCGAATGCATGAACTTGTTAAGATTATTTTTTGGACTTTTTTGATTTAATAATCAAATCACTTAATTGCCATGATGATTTTACACAATTACATGCCTTAATTATATGTTGGAAATTATGTGTTTTGGATACAAAAATTTTCATGATAATAAGCATATTTTATCTTCATGATTGAATTTGAAAATCTATAGCAAAACCTTGTCCGAATGCATGAAAGTGTTAAATTTCATTTTCGGATCTTCTTAATCCTAACTATCGGATTTTCTCAATACATTATTCTCTTCCGGACTTAATAAACATATGTTATATCGAGTTTGATTCACATTATTGATTTTTGACATATGGAATCAACGAGCAAATGCATCTCTCATAGACTTATCATGTGAAAAATATCTTTCGAGAAATGGATTTGATGATTCCTTCTTATATCTTTTGAGAAATAGTTTTACGTGTAAGGATTTGATTCACACACATATCTTGATCCTTGTAAAATGAAGTATGCTTTAATATCTTATCAATTTTAACTTCAGGTAAGCTCACAAATGACTTTCCTCCTTCATGCAAAAAGATAATAACAAATAAAGAGGAAGAAGTAATGAAAGTTATCTCCATGTCATGTTTTTTGAGATATTTGTATAACTGGTATCCTATCCCTCATTGTTGAAAAATGACATAAACCAAGTTAAAATTTGTTATATAATTCTCTTTTTTGATGATGACAAAGGGGGAGAAATATATGAATTGATACTATGAGTGCCATATTTGAATGAGAAATATATGAATTGATGCTATGAGTGCCATCTTTGAATTTAATGCTATATGAATTGATGCTATGAGTGCCATACTTAAATTTGAATTATGTTGAGATAAAGTTTGCATGAAATATATGATAAATTGGTGATAGAATTTGCTATGATTACCATATTTGCACTATATGTCATATTTTTATGTTATTTGCCATATTTGAAATATGTTAAGATAT
Source organism: Musa schizocarpa (assembly GCA_900464855.2). Classification (NCBI taxonomy): domain Eukaryota; kingdom Viridiplantae; phylum Streptophyta; class Magnoliopsida; order Zingiberales; family Musaceae; genus Musa; species Musa schizocarpa. Next base: position 4,872,273 of record LS990916.1, read on the forward strand.
CTAGAGCTTAAATCACAATTCTACAAATTGATATCTTGTCATGTGATGAAATGCTATGATTGCTAAACACTTGAAATATTTACATTATGTTAAGATATCAAGAATTTACATCGTAATTTTTACATGTTGATATCTTACCATATGATAAATTGCTATGATTGTTATCTTTCATATTTGAAATGTAAAACCTGAAAATGGATGTCAAGCCTTGACATCATTTTCGAGAAAAATATCATGATAGGAATCATGATGGGAGTATTGATCTGGTTAAATGATCTTAACTTATCAATATGTCTCTTTGAATTCAAAGGCTTTTGAATTCAAGAATGACTTATCTCAAGTATGGCATATAGATAGGGGGAGTTAAGGTTAACTCCATTATCAATTGATTGTCATCATAAAAAAGGGGAGATTGTTGAATCTCAGTTTTGATGATGAAGTCAACTATCATTTGTTATCTAATCCATATGTTGAGATAAGTGTGTAGGATTAACTATGATGGCAAGACATCGGCAGGGAGTTTAGGAGTCAAGACCCAGCCCTGGGGTTTCCAAGCGATGGGTACGCTAATCTAGGCGGTGGGTGCCCAACACTATCCCCTAGGTGGTGAAATACTTAAGAGCTAGACACAGGTGGTGCTGCCAGGGAGCAATGTTAGTGTCGGTGACACTAGGCGGTGGTCACCATGCTTAGGAACTGAGAATGGGAAAGTTTTAAGCTCCAAAGTTTGAATCAACTTGAAGCCTATAAATACCCCTCTTATCCACGGTTAAAAGCATATAAACACTGAGAGCCTAAAAGTAAAAGAAACGCTACTACAATCCCTTGAGAATCCTCCTTTATGGTCTAAGTGTTAGAATAGTTTAAGACAAAATACGAGTGCTTGTAAGGGTTATCACCTAAATCCGTGAAAAGGAGAAAAGGGGTGTAAAGGTGATTGGCATTAAGCCTATTGAAGGAAGACTTCTAGTGGACACAGTGATCTCGTCGGAGGAGGAACTTCGAAAGTGGATGTAGATCCGTTGACGAACCACTCTAAAACTGCCATGTTCTTTGGTTTACATTTTATTCTTGTTATTACATTACTACAAACATCTTTAAGTGCTTATTGCCTTCAATTCATTTTTGTATGCATTCAAAGTTAAGAACTTTACGAAATGATTTTCAATGTAAACTAGTTTTATCGCAACAAAATTTTTCAAGATGATTTTACCGCTGTAGTAATTCACCCCCCCTCTTAGTACGCTCTTGATCCTAACAAGGTCAAAGTCTAGAAGCAGTTCATGCATGGGTAGAAGCAAGTCAAGATCAAGAAAAGATATTATTTGCTATAAGCGTGGTGAGAAAGAACATTACAAGAACCAATGCAAGCAACCTAAGAAGAGCAAAGAAAAAGGGAAAAAATGGAGTCTCTGAGTCAAAAGATAAATATCATAGCTATAGTGTAGGGTGGTGATTATTTGATTTTTTTCTCTGATGATTTTTTTTTTTTTGTTGTTAGGATCTTGAGTGGGTGATTGACACAGGTGCTTCTTATCATACTACATCCACGGAGGAAGTTTTTTTGCTATATATAGGTCTAGAAATTTTGGTATTGTCAAGATAAGCAATTATGACACGGTGAGACATCATTGGCATGGGTGATATCCATTTAAAGACCAACTTTAGCTACAAGTTAGTGCTTAAGGATGTGAGGCATGTGGTTGACTTGAGGCTGAATTTAATTTCAGTTGGAAGGCTAGATGATGAAGACTATAATAGCAGATTTCACATAGGGCAATGGAAGCTCAATAAGGGTTCTCTTCTTGTGGTTAGTGGAAAGAAATGTCATACTTTGTACAGGTTGTAGGCTAAAGCTTATGGTTAGCAGTTAAATGCTATAGAGAAAGACTTCAGTATGGAGTTGTGGCACAGGTGACTAGGACACATGGCCGAGAAGGGGCTACAAGCTCTTTCAGAGAGAGGTATTGTCGGACCTTAGAGGTACACATTTAAACCCTTGTATTGATTGTTTGGCTAGTAAACAACACAGAGTTTCATTTACTAGTCTGCTTTATCTAGAAAAATGCATACCTTAGACTATATTTATCTGAGATGTACATGGTCCTTTAAGGACAAAAACTCTTGTTGGATGCATTAATGTTCCTAGTATAAGTGGTACACTTTATTTTATCACTTTTATAGATGATTTTTCTAGGAAAGTTTGGGCCTATGCTTTGAAGACCAAAGATCATGTTATAAATGTCTTCAAAGAGTTTCATGCTAGAGTTGAAAAAAGGAGGCGAAAGGCAATTGAAATGCATAAGATCATATAATGGTGGATTATTTAATGATTATTGCCAGTCATATGGTATCCAACATGAGATGGCGAGTTCTTGGTACCCCTCAACATAATGATATTGAGAAGGATGAACCGCACCATTATGAAAAAAAGATCAGATGTATGCTTTTCACAAGCCAAACTATTTAAAAGGTTTTGGGATGAGGCTTTGAGGGACTGTAGTTAATTTGATCAACTTATCATCATGTAAAGCCCTAGATGGTGATATTACAAAGCATGTATGGTTAGGGAAAGATGTTTCCTATAAGTATTTAATAGTGCTTGGTTGTCATACATTTGCACATATTTCAGACAATGAGAGGTCCAAGCTAGATGGTAAGACTAAAGAATATATTTTTCTTGGCTACTCACATGATCATTTTGGTTATAGGCTTTGAGATCCAAAAAAATAGAAGGTGTTTAGAAGTAGAGTTGTAGTCTTTTTTTAGGATCAAACCTTTGAGGATTTGAAGAAGGCACCAACTAAGACTTTTGCAAAAACATTAGCAGATTTTGACCCAATTACTCTAGTATATCAGGGTGATGGGGGAGATATGCAGGAAGATGGTGTAGAGCCTGATATTGATCTACCTGCAAGACATGTTGAGCAAGAAGAAGTTGGAAAGCAACTTCCCGTAGAACCTTAGTTGAGAAGATCTTCTAGACAACGTCAACCTTCAAAAAAATACTCTACAGATAAGTATGTGATACTTACTGATGCAGGTGAACCAGAGAATTATCAGGAAGTAGTTGAAAGTGAGTAGAAAGAGAAGTTGTTAGTTACTATGCAGGAAGAGATGGATGCTCTTCAGAAAAACCACACTTATGATTTAGTAGTACTACCAAATGGAATGAAGGCCTTAAAGAACAAGTGGGTTTTTAAGTTGAAGACTCAAGAATATTATTCTCAACCAAAGTACAAAGCTAGATTAGTTGTGAAAGGCTTTAGTCAAAAGAAATGTATTGACTTTGAAGAGATATTTTCTCCTATTGTTAAAATATCTTCTATTTGTGTTGCTCTTGGTATTGTTGCTAACCAGGACTTGGAGGTTGAGCAGTTATATGTAAAGACAGCTTTCCTTCATGGTGATTTGGAGGAGAAAATTTATATGAAGCGACCAGAAAGCTTCAAAGTCAAAGGTAAAGAGAACTTTGTCTGTAAGTTGAGAAAGAGCTTGTATGGGCTAAAGCAAGCTCCAAGAAGTGGTATAGAAAGTTTGATTCATTTATGACAGAAAATGGATATAAAAGAATGGATTCAAATCATTGTGTACATCAAATGGTTTAGTGAGAATTTTATTATTCTCTTACTTTAGTTTGACGACATGCTTATTCTTGGGAAAGATATATTTACAATTTACAAGTTAAAGAATGAACAAAATGAGTCTTTTGTAATGAAGGACATGGGGCTAGCAAAGCAAATACTAGGCACGCAGATTTCCCGTGATAGAAAAACCAAGAAGATTTAGTTATCACAGGAGAAATATATTGAGAAGGTATTGGAAAGGTTCAGTATGAGTAATGCAAAATCAGTTGGTTCTCCTCTTAAAGGTCACTTCAAGTTATGCTCAGAACAAAGTCCGTCAAGTGATGAGGAGAAGGAGAAAATGCAAAAGGTTCCTTATGCTTCAGTAGTTGGAAGTTTAATGTATGCGATAGTATGTACGAGGTCAGACATCGCATATATAGTGAGTATTACTAGTAGATTTATAGCAAATCCAGGCAAAGAGCACTAGGCAGTAGTAAAGTAGATTTTTAGATATCTCAGAAGGAGCTCTAAGGTTTCTTTAAGCTTTGGAGGTGAACTACCTGTGTTAACAGGTTACCCAAATGCAGATATGGTAAGAGATATAGATACGAGGAAGTCCACATCAGGTTATATACTTACTTTTACAAGGAGAGCTGTATCATGACAATCCAGATTGCAAAGGTGTATTGTTCTCTCTCTGATAGAGGCAGAATATATTGCTGCTAGAGAGGTTTACAAAGATATGTTATAGATGAAAGAATTCTTACAAGAATTAGGGTTGAAATAGGAAAACTATGTGGTGTATTGTGATAGTCAGATTGCTATCTATTTATTTATGTAAGAACCAAATGTTTCATTCAAGTCAAAGCATATAGATGTCAAATACTTTGGATTCGAAATGTATTTGAAGAAAAGCAATTGCAACTTGGAAAATTCACCTGAGATGACAACGGAGGCGAGACATGTTGATAAAGACCTTACCAAAAGAAAGATAGGAGATATCTTGGTATTTGGTGGCATGGCTTCACATTGATGAGTCTTGGGATAGCCTCCTTATGGGCTAAAGGGGAGGTTGTTGGGGCTGTTGACCCATTTGTTCAACCCAATGTGAGCTTTATCGACATTACAGCCCACCTCTTTGACCTAACCCTAGATCAAAGTTAAAGGGTGGTGTGGGGGGCTACATTTTTAGTGCATAAATAAGACAGCAATGAGAGGCGATAGATGAGGTCTTTACAGCAGCAAAAAAGAGGAAAACAGATAGAAATCTAAGGAAGAAAACAAGGATAACGTAGAGATTGTTCTTAATCATCCAACAGTGTTCTCATCTCAAGTTTGATCAAATCTATAATAGATTCTTACTATGATTACTTAGGGAGAATTAGGGAGAATTTAAATTTTTGTTGATGGCGTGATCCTTGTATCCCTAGTTATTCTCTTGTGATTGTTGCTAGGATTTTGGGCAAGAGATTAAGATTTGTATATTCATTATTCTTATAGTGGATTATCTCTAGTTTGCATCGTGGATTTTTTACCCTTCACATTAGAGGAGTTTTCCACATATATCTTGGTGTTCTATTTTATTGTGATTTCATTTAATTTTCACTGCGTGTTATGACTGCTAGTATTTATTTATATACAAAAATTTATCTCTCTTTATATCCCATCAACCAAGACTTTTTTAGTTTGTCATCTTGTATAATGTAGATAAAGGAGGAGACTTTTTGGGCAACTTTACTCTCGATCTTTGTGAATTGTATCTTTGAACAAAGCTATCAGCGAGGTGTATAAGGAATTCAAGAAGGTCTTTTTATAGACAAAAGTGGGGTGAGATAGAGATTTAACGTTAACTAGCTCGAAGCAAAAAAATGATTGGTTTTTGGATGCCACTTGCTAATCTCATCTTTTGATGGCCACAAGACTGCCAATCATTGTTGAGGTTTACCAGAAAACCAGGTTTAGATTTCGATTTCAGAAGCAGCTTATCACTTTCCTTCTGATGTTTGTCATATTGCCGATGGATATAGTGAGAACATTGGACTCTATAGCTGATTACAATTATCTTGTTCAGTAATGGGATATAAAGTGAAACTAAATTTTTGTATATAAATAAAAACTAACAGATTATAACACGTAGTGGAATTAAATAGAATCAAAATCAAATAGAATACCAAGATTTACATAGAAAACCCCTCTAATTGGAAGGGTAAAAACCACAAGGCAAACTAGAGATAATCCATTATAAGAATAATGAATATACAAATCTCAATCTTTTGCCCAAAACTCTAGCAACAATCATAAAAGAATAACTGGGATATAAGGATCACGTCACTGTGCATATATCTAAAACCTCCCCAAGTAATCACAGCAAGAGTCTACTATAGATTTGATCTAACCTAAGATGAGAACACTATCTAGATGATTATGAATAACCTCTTTGCGTTGTTCTTATTTTCTTCCTTTTCTTTCTCTTGTTTTCTATCTTTTTCTTATCCTTTATGAATCAAGATGTTGCTGTAAAGATCTCCCCTTATTGCTATAGTTTTCTACCTCGTTGCTGCCCTTTTTCTGTCTTAAAAATGTAACCTCCGCACCCCCTAACTTTTGATCTATGGTGAGGTCAAAGGGGGTGGTGGGCTATGGGCTGATAAAGCCCACCTTAGGCTAAACATATGGGCTATCGGCCCAACTTCCTCCACGTTCAGCCCATAAGGGAGGCTGTCCCATAACTCCTCAATATGAAGTCATACCGACCAACCGTCAGCATATCTCCTATCTTTCTTTTGGTAAAGTCTTTGTCAACATGTCTGTTCCATTATCATCTATATGAATTTTGTGAAGCTACAACTGCTTCATTTTAAATATATTTCGAATAAAGTGGTATCTGATATCTATATGCTTTGACTTGGAATGAAACATTGGGTTCTTACACAAATGGATTATTGGGAAATCATGGGGGGCGACATCATATGTGCAGCGGAAGAACAAAAAAACAAAAATCCCCGATTCCCAAAAAAGATGTTCGTCATCGTGCGAAGATTGGTGCGCAAAATCCACAAAACACAAAACTGTGTATAGAGATTGTGTTACCTAGGGAGATCGTATATCCCTGTTTCCTTGTAGATCCTTGGGGAGAGGGTGAAGGAGGTCAGCGTCCTCCTCTCTGGCGGTGATCCACAAAGCAGGGGTTGCGACGACCCTCCTCAAAACTCAGGGCCTCACGAGGTGGAGGGGAGAGGAGAATAGGAAAAGGCAAGCAAAGACTCTAGCCTATGAGGCTGTGAATCCCTCTATTTATAGAGATCAGGTGTCAAACCCTAATGGGTCCTTCCCTAGTGGGTATTGGATCCGCATCCAATAAGACAAGGGACTCCGTCGGATATCTCATATCGAACCTCTACTCATCATAATGCCTACCATATGTGTGTGACCCTCTAGGCCCAATCCTCGGCTGGCCGTGAGTCATACCTATCAGGAACTCCTTCTAACTTTCGGTGAATTATTATCTCTGTAATAATTCACTTTCGACTCATCGATTCTAGGGCGTACTAGGCCACTACATTAAGTAGTCCCACTTGATCTGAGGGGAATCAATCCATTGGACCTGTGCGTCCTCGGTTACCATGTACCTATAGTCCCTCATCCATCTAATATCGAGGCCGGTATATCGAGCATGGTGTTGTGGGACCCATACGGTTTTCTTTTCGAAGTCTCAGCTCTGTCAGTTCTCAGGAGAACTCTTTCTCTCTCAGCCCGAATGACCCTAGCTAGGGATTTGTTTGAGCAAGAACACATGGGATATTCCTCTCATGGCCGAGAGTGGATGATCCTCTATCGACACTCAATAGCCCTCGTGGGTGACTACCACTCCCAATGACCATTTGTACTAGATGGGACACCAAAACCTATAAGTGCGGTATCAAAAGAGTGGAGCACTCATATGGGACATCCTTGGTGTCTCAAGTCTAAGGACCAGATACACCACTAGGACTCTGGAATCATTTGTCGACAATAAGGCATCATCAACCATCCAGCATTAGTAAAGCGGATCAATCGAGTGAACTCATTCTCAATGAGCACTTATCTTGTATCCTAGTGTCCCTACACGGCGACTATGAGACCAATTTGCATCCATCATATGGGCGGGTATCTGACACACCGGTCTATCCGGTTATCATGATGTCCCTCTCGAGTAACCTATGGTAGGGATTATTTAGGATATGTGTTTAAAGGTGAATCGATCTCATTATCGTGATCTCATCCGCGATCCGATTCCCATTGCACAAATCAAGGACATCACAATATATATATGCATTTATGCAATAGTTATAAAGTGATATATGCCAAAATATAATAAGCAAAAGATTACGTATCAAGTCACACATGCCATCACTCCGTGATTGGCTTGCTTTGGGCACCTATGACTAGCAATCTCCCCTTGACCTAAAGCCAATCACCTATATGTGCGATCCCCCATCGGACTCCTGAAGCTTCAAAGACAAAATGAGACAGCGGCTTTGTCGGTGGATCTGCAATATTATCTTCGGATGGAACTCTTTCCCACTACTACATCTCCTCAAGTTCACGATCTTTCTTATATAGTGGAACCTCCTCGAACACCGATGAGACCGGGTTTCCTTATTTGAGTAATCACCCCATAGTTGTCATAATATAAGGAAGTCAACTTGTAATCTATCATATCGACTCCTAAATCTGTGATGAACTTCTTCACCCGGACTCCCTCCTTTGCTGCATCGATGCAACAATACACTCGCCTACGTGTGTCGAGTCAGCGAGTGGTATCTTGCTTGGAACTCTTCGGCCTGCTTGCTCCTCCATTCAAGGTGTACACATACCCTGAATTCGACTTGCTATCATCGACATCGGTGAAAACTTTAGTCGGTGTAGCCTTCAACCTTAAGGCTATTACCTCCATATATTAGTAAAAGATCCTTAGTCCTTCTCAAGTACTTTAAGGATACACTTTACTACTTTCGGTGCTCCAAGCTTGGATCCGCTTGATACTGGTCGTGACACTTTCGAGGCATCGCTATATCAGCCTACTACATAGCATGATATACATGATAGACCCTATTGCTGAGGCATAAGGTATCATATCCATGTTCGCCCTTTCTTCTGGAGTCTTTGGGGACATACTCGTAGAAAGCGATATCCCATATCTCATCGGTATGAGACCTCTCTTGGAATTTTTCATGCCAAACCTTTTGACAATAGTTTCTATGTACCTGGACTGGGACAAGCCAAGCATCCTCTTGGATCTATCTCTATAGATTCTAATCCCCAAGATATAAGATGATTCCCCTAAGTCCTTCATGGAGAAGTGTCTAGAATAACCAAGCCTTTCTTGTGGATAGCATTCCTATGTCATTCCCAATGATGAGGATGTCATCCACATATAACACCTAAAAAAGGTGATAAGCGCTCCCACTTATCTTTCTTTATACACAAGGCTCATCTTCGTTCTTACTTGAAGTCATAAAGATCTGATTGCCTCATCAAATCTTATGTTCCAACTTGAGGAAGCTTGCTTTAGTCCATAAATGGATCTAAGCAACCTACACACCTTATCTGGGCAGTTCTTGGACACGAATCCCTCGGGTTGCATCATATACACCTCCTCCTCGAGGTTCCCATTGAGGAATACGATTTTCACATCCATCTGCCGGATCTCATAATCATAGTGTCTGCAATAGCCAATAGAATTCGATGGATTTTAGCATTACTCTGGTGAGAAAAGTTTCGTCGTAGTCAACACCTTGCCTTTGACTATACCCCTTAGCCACTAGCCTTGCTTTATAGGTCTCTACCTTTCCATCTACTCAGATCTTTTTCTTAAAGATCCACTTGCAACAGATGGGTACAATACCTTAGGCGCATCAACTAGGTTCAAACCTTATTGGAGTACATAGAATCCATCTCGAGAATTCATGGCTTCTTTCCACTTCCGGAGTCTATACTCATAATAGCCTCCTCGTGGAGGTCGAGGATCAATATCCTCTACATCCTCTGCTCTAATATGTCCCACATATCTCTCGAGGAGGATGTGATACTCTATCGGACCTGCGTAAAGGCGATACTTGTGTATTAGGTACACGAACGGACTCAGTCAGAGTGGTGCTTGAGCTTGGTTCTCAACCTCGCTCAATTCTATCATTCTCCCCTTTGTCTCCGTCAAGAATGTGTTCCTTCTCAAGGAACACTGCTCTCTTTCTACAAAGACCTTTTGGTCCTCGAGATGATAGAAATAATACCCACAAGTTTCCTTGGGGTATCCCACAAATTTGCATCGCTCGTCCTTGATTCTAACTTATAGGGGTTGTGTCTTATAACATGGGGGGGCAGCCCGGATCTTAACAACCTTAAGATCGGGCTTCTTCCCTTTCCATATCTCATATGGTGTAGACACTACCGACTTAGTTGGAACTCTTGAGAAGGTAAGGCTGCGGTTTCTAGGGCATATCCCCAGAATGAGATGGGTAGGTCAGCGAAACTCATCATGGACCGTACCATATCTAATAATGTACGATTTCTCCTTTCAGAGACACCATTGTGCTGAGGTGTATAAGGAGGTGTCCATTGGGATAATATCCCATGGTCCTTGAGGAACTGAGTAAACTCTGTACTTAAGTATTCACCTCCTCGATCTGATCGAAGAGTTTTGATACTCAGTTTTGATACTGAGTAAACTCTCTGAATTTCTCAAAGGCCTCGAACTTGTACTTCATTAAGTACACATATCCATACCTTGATAAATCATCAGTAAATGTAATGAAGTAGGAGTAACCTCCAATGGCATGAGTTGACATGGGTCCACATACATCACTATGTATGAGTTCCAACAACTCATTGGCTCTCTCTCCAGTTCTACTAAATGGAGATTTGGTCAGTTTTCCACGAATGCAAGGCTCACAAGTTGTATATGACACATAGTCGAATGGATCTAGATATCCATCATTTAGCAACTTTTGAATCCTTCTTTCATGGATGTGACCTAGCCTACAATGCCACAGGTATGCACTATTCAACTTATCTCGTTTCCTTTTGGACATATTTACATTCATGATATGTGGAGTGGTGTCTAACATAAATAAACCATTATGCAATGTTCCTCTCGTGATGATCTTATCATCTAATAATATCGAACAACCATTGTTCTCAAAAACAAATTTATATCCACTAACTGTTAAACATGAAATGGAGATAATATTTTTGATAATAGAAGGAACAAAATAACATGCATCTAATGCAAAAAAAGCTCCACTAGGCAGATGTAGGACGTCCTCGCCTTGCCTAATACTGACAACTTTTGCTCCATTACCCATCTTGAGGTCCATCTAAGCCTCTCAGTAGTCTCCTAGGCCTTGCGAACACACGCAACGCAATTGCATATATGATAAGCACTACCGGTATCCAATACCCATGTGTTATCATAAGAGTCGACAAATGGAGATTGATCATGAATGTACACGAAGCTTCATCAAGCTTTTGTTTTGCCCTTTTTCGCAAGGTACTCTTTGCAGTTTCTCTTCCAATGCCCATCTTTACCCGATTGGAAGCATTGACCTTTGTCCTTTCTTTGGGTCTTTCTTAGCAACCTTTGTTTTTACCTTGTTTGCCCTTGCCCTTTCCCTTCTTAAGGGACTTTTCTACTTTCCTTTTCTTTTCTGGTCTCACGGTGTAGAGAACCGACTTCTCTTTCTTAATAGTACTCTCTACCTCCCTCAACATATTGAGGAGCTCGGGAGAGTCACCTCAAGCTTGTTCATATTAAAATTCATTATGAACTGTGAAAAGGAATCTGGTAGGGACTAAAGCACAATGTCACACACAAGTTATCCTCTAGGACCATTCCTAGACCTGTGAGTTTTCTCTATCCACTCAATCATCTTTAGGACATGGTTACGAACGGTGTCCCCTCGGTCATCCTAGCGGAAAAGGCTCTTGGATATCTCATATCGTTGAGTCCTTCCCTATTCCTCAAACAATTTTTCGGACATATATGAGAATGGATCGGCATCCATCTTTTCATGTTGTCTCTGTAACTCTGGAGTCATAGAGCCCAACATATAGCGAGCAAAGAGTGGAGTCATCAATGTACTTCACGGCGAAGCGATCTCATCCTCGCTTGCCCTTCTTGGCGTAGGCATCACCGTATCAAGGGCGTACCACGATTTTTTCTCGGCTGTGAGAACAATTCTCAAGATATCGGAGCCAATCAGGTATAATTTGGACCCGAAGGCGGTTGACATCAAGTATGCCACGTAAAGGGATTTGAAAGCGACATTTTCTGAAAATAAAGATGTAGCGAAATGAATAACATGCAGATTTTGCAAGAAATAAACTATCAAGATATGGACTTCTATCTTAATATGCTCCCACTATTTTACTAACGAGTCACGCGACATCCTCAGACGTAAAACGGAAGTCTCAGGCAGGACTTCTAGTGGGGATCGGGGATCAATCGCGTCTCTTAGTGTAACCTCATGGGACTCGACCAATCACACTAAGCCTAAAAGGTAGGCAACTCTTGCCGATCACAACTCCTTGTGATTCCCGTCCTGTTCGGCCTCCGAATCACCGTGGCCTCGAGAGACTCGACCAACCATGATGCTCGGTTAAGTCAACACCTTCGTTACAAGATGAGTCTGATTTGATGATATACCCTCGAGGGACTCGACCAAGCATACCATGCCCTCAGGTCACCGATGACATCTCTATGTCGTAAGCAAGATAGCGAATCGCGATATAGGTGAGTCTCGAGGGACTCGACCAACTCAACCTACACCGGAATGGGTTCCTACCATAACGATAGAAGGCCCGCGTGGGTCAATCTAATTGCCTCACGTTTACGAATAATATTATCGAGATGTTTCTATAATTTGGTCTCGTAATATGACATGTCACACATATACATATTTAATATATATCTACATCACATGCAAATATATATACATATCTAATATGTGTATAAGCAATCACATCGATGATCATGGACCACAACCTAATATGATTAGGCCGAGCCGATGGGCCTAATCACTCACATCAAGATCTATGTGCAGCGGTGCATCTCCATGCCCTGTGATCGTCCATCTCGTCCTCGTCGGTTCCGTCGACATCTTGATACATCTCCATGCATCACGATCGTCCGTCTCATGGGTCCCGCTATCGCATCCACGCTCCCCAAGTCTCCTCATGTGATTACAACTTAATCATAGGCACGCAGGCCCGACAATAAACGAAATATAATGGAGGTTTGGACCTCAATAATAATAATCACAAGTACACACATCACACGGTCCATGATCATCCGTCCACACATCATACATCACATGTATAAATAATCATCATCATGTAGGACTACTAGATAATAATAAAAATAAGAATCAACTAAACCTTTTAATTAATTAATATTTTCCGGGAAATCGGGGACATGTAGGGAATTTTCAATTCCTAAGGGTATTTTCATAATTTTGACAAAAAAAAACTGGAATTTCTCAAATTCCGAGGGCAAATTATCTTTTTCCCGAAACCCTAATGCCCTTTTTTCTTCTTTGCTGCCGCCACCGCCGCGTGGCGGCACAGCCATGGGGCGAGGGACGCGCCGCCCCTCGCTTTGGCTTGACATGCCATTGGCGATGCCGCCTTGGTGAAGCCCTCGGTATGACGCCTCGCTGGCGGTTCTGCCTGCTGAGGCAGCACCAGCGGCGGGTACGCCTCGTGGCGGCCCGCCCTGCGGGGTTTTGCTAGTGGGAGCGGCGGCCACAAAGCCGCTACCCTATGGTGCCTCGGCCCGTCTGCTGCTGCCCTGGCGCCCTCGCGGGTCCGGGGTCGCCATGACGCCTCGTGGGTTACCCGACCTCGCCGACCGCCGCGCTGCGCAAAGCACCCCGCTGGCGATTCAGTTGCTGCGAAAGGCACCAGATAACAGCAGCCGGCCCGCTGTGCTGCTGGCTCTTCTGCTGCGGTGGCTGCAGGCATGCAGATCGAGGGCAGCAACTGTTGCTGCCCTTCCTCGCTTTTTTCGTCAACGATTTTGGCGTCAATATTCTTCCTAAACACAAACACAGGTTCAAAACCAATCATTTGCATGAACAACCTGGCTCTTATACCTTTGTTGGGAAATCATGGGGGCGATATCATATGTGGAAGAACAAGAAAACAAAATCCCCGATTCCCAAAAAAAGATGTTCGATGTTTATGATGTAAGATTGAAAAGCAAAAAATCAACAAAACACAAAACTGCGATAGAGATTGTGTTACCTAGGGAGATCATATATCCCCTGTTTCCTTGTAGATCCTAAAGAGAGGGTGAAGGAGGTCAAGCGTCCTCCTCTCTAGCGGTGATCCACACAGCAGGGGGGTTGCGACGACCCTCCTCAAAACTCGGGCCTCGAGGTGGAGAGGGGAGAGGAGAATAGGAAAGGCAAGCAAAGACTCTAGCTTATGAGGCTGTGAATCCCTCCTATTTATAGAGATCCCGTGTCAAACCCTAATGGGTCATTCCTAGTGGGTATTGGATCTGCATCCAATAAGACAAGGGCTCAGGTCGGATATATCTCATATCCAGAACCTCTACTCATCGCAATGCCTACCATATGTGTGTGACCCTCTAGGCCCAATATCGAAAGCTGGCCGTGAGTCATACACTGTCGAGAACTCCTTCTAACTCAATGAATTATTATCTCTCGTAATAATTCACTTTCGACTCATCGACTACGGACGTACTAGGCCACTACGTCGTAGTCCCCGTGACGATCTCTGGGAATCCAATCCATTGGATCTATCTATCCTCGGTTACCATGTACCTATAGTCCCTCATCCATCTAATATCCGAGACCGTATATATCGAGCATGGTGTTTGTCGGACCCATACGGTTTCTACTCGAGTCTCGCTTCTAATCGGATTCTCGGGAGAACTCTTTTCTCTCTCAACCGAATGACCCGGCCAGGGATTTGTGCGAGCAAGAACACATGGGATATTCCTCTCATGGCGCCGAGAGTGGATGATCCTCTATCGACACTCAATAGCCCTCATAAGGTCGACTACCACTCCCAATGACCGGTTTGTACTAGATGCGGGACAGCCAAACCTATAAGTCACGGTATCAAAGAGTGGAGCACTCATCTGAGGACATCCTTGGTGTCTCAAGTCTAAGGACCAGATACACCACTAGGACTCTGAAAATTTGTCGACAATAAGGCATCATCAACCATCCGGCATTCCGTGAAAGCGGATCAATCGGTGAACTCATTCTCCAATGAGCACTGTTTGTATCCCTAGTCCCCCTACACGAGCAGCTATGAGACAATTTGCATCCATCATATGGACGGGTATACAGACACACCGGTCTATCCGGTTATCACGATGTCCTCTCGAAAGTAACCTATGACCGGGATTATTTAGGATATGTGTTTAAAGGTGAATCGATCTCATTATCGTGATCTCATCACGATCCGATTCCCATTGCACAAATCCAAGGACATCACAATATATATATGCATTTATGCAATAGCTATAAAGTGATATACGCCAAAATATAATAAGCAAAAAGATTCTGTATCAAGTCACACGTGCCATCACTCACGTGATTGGCTTGCTGGGCACCTATGACTAGCATGGATAACACTCTAGCTGTCATAATGCACAACATAATTTTTCTATTTCTCAATTCTTATAAGAATTCTTTCCTCCATAGCATTTCTTTGTAAACCTTTGTAGCAACAATATATTCTGTCTTTATAGTGGAGAGAGCAATACACCTTTACAATCTGGATTGCCATGACATAGCTCCCCTTGCAAAAGTAAGTACATAACCTGATGTAGACTTCCTCGTATATATATCTCTTGTCATATCTGTATCTGTATAACCTGTCAATATAGGTGATCCACCTCCAAAGCTTAAATAAACATTAAAGCTCCCTTTGATATATCTAAAAATCTACTTCATTGTTGCCTAGTACTTTTTGCTTGGATGTGGAAGAAATCTGCTAGTAACACCAACTGCATATATGATGTCCGGCCTCGTACATACCATTACATACATTAAACTTCCAACTACTGAAGCATAAGGAACCTTTTGCATTTTCTCCTTCTCCTTATCACTTGATGGACTCTATTCTGAGCATAACTTGAAGTGACCTATAAGAAGAGAACTAACTAGTTTTGCATTGCTCATACTAAACCTTTCCAATACCTTCTCGATATATTTCTCCTATGACAATCAAATCATCTTGGTTTTTCTATCATGGGAAATCTGTATGCCTAATATTTGTTTTGCTGACCCCATGTCCTTGATTGTAAAAAACTCACTTAATTCTTTCTTCAACATGTCGAATTTAGACATATCTTTCCTAAGAATAAACATGTCATCAACATAAAGTAAGAGAATAATAAAATTCTCACAATTCTTTTGTATCTATTTTATATTATAAATTAATCAAACTTTTTGTACCATTGTCTTAGAGCTTGCTTTAGCCCATACAAGCTCTTATTCAGCTTGCAGACAAAGTTCTCTTTACCTTTGACTTTAAAGCCTTCTAATTGCTCCATATAAATTTCTTCCTCCAAATCACTATGAAGGAAAGCTATCTTAACATTTAACTGCTCTACCTCCAAGTTCTGGGTGGCAGCAATACCAAGAGCAACATGAATAGAAGACATTTTAATAATATGAGAAAATATCTCTTCAAAGTCAATACATTTCTTTTGACCAAAGCCTTTCATAACCAATCTAGCTTTATACTTTGGTTAAGAACAATATTCTTGAGTCATCAACTTAAAAACCCACTTATTCTTCAATGCCTTCATTTCATTTGGTAGTAGTACCAAATCATAAGTGTGGTTCTTCTAAAG
Organism: Musa schizocarpa; assembly: GCA_900464855.2. NCBI lineage: Eukaryota > Viridiplantae > Streptophyta > Magnoliopsida > Zingiberales > Musaceae > Musa > Musa schizocarpa. The sequence continues at coordinate 4,888,716 of LS990916.1, forward strand.
AGTATTCATCTCTTCCTGCGTAGCAACTAACCACTTCTCTTTCTGCTCAATTTCAACTGCTTCCTGGTAACTCTCTGGTTCACTTGCATTAGTAAGTATTATATACTCATCTGTAGAGTATCTTTTGGAAGGTTGACATTGTCTAGAAGATCTTCTCGACTGAGGTTTTGCGGGAAGTTGCTCTCCAACTTCTTTTTGCTCAACATATACTGTAAGTAAATCAACATCAGACTCTATACCATCTTCTTACATATCTCCCCCATCACCCTGATATACTGGAGGAGGAGTAATTGAGTCACAATCTGCTAATCCTTCTATAGAAGTCTTGGCTGGTACCTTCTTCTTCAAATCCTCAAAGGTTTGATCCTCAAAGAAGACAACATCTTTTCTTCTGAACACCTTATGCATTTCTAGATCTCAAAGCCTGTAACCAAACTAATCATATGAGTAGCCAAGAAAAATACATTCTTTAGTCTTACCATCCAGCTTGAACCTCTCATTGTTTGGAACATTAGCAAATGCACGACAACCAAACACTCTCAAATGCTTGTAGGAAACATCTTTTCCTGACCATACATGCTCTGCAACATTACCATCTACGACTCTACATGGTGACAAGTTTATCACATCAACTACAGTCCTCAAAGCCTCATCCCAAAATCTTTTGGGTAGCTTTGCTTATGAAAGCATACATTTGATCTTTTCCATAATAGTGCGATTCATCCTCTCTACAATAGCATTATTCTAAGGTATACTAGGAATTGTCATCTAATGTTGGATTCTATATGACATGCAATAATCATTAAATAATCCTATGTACTCATCACCATTATCTTATCTTATGCATTTCAATTATCTTTCTATCTCCTTTTAAACTCTAGCATGAAACTCTTTGAAGACATTAATAACTTGATCTTTGGTCTTCAAAGCATAGGCCCAAACTTTCTTGGAAAAATCATCTATAAAAGTGATAAAATAAAGTGCACCACTTATACCAAGAACATCAATAAATCCGCAAAGAGTTTTTATCCTCTATTTGATCCTAAAAAAAGGACTATCTGTATAAACACAGTCTAAGGCATACATTTTTCTAGACATAGTAGGACTAGCAAATAAAACTCTATGTTGTTTACTTGCCAAACAATCAATATAAGGGTTCAAATTTGTACCTCTGAGGTATGGCAATACCTCTCTCTTAGAAAGAGCTTGTAGCCCTTCTCATTTATGTATCCCAGTCGCCTATGCCATAACTCAATGCTAAAGTCTTTCTCTATAGTATTCAATTGCTCACCATAAGCTTTAGCCTGCAACCTATACAAAGTATGACATTTCTTTCTACTAGCCACAATAAGAGAACCCTTATGAGCTTCCATTGCCCTCTGTGAAATATACTATTATAGTCTTCATCATCTAGCTTTCTAATTGAAATTAAATTCAGTCTCAAGTTAACCATATGCCTCACATCCTTAAGCACCAACTTGTAGTCAAAGTTGGTCTTTATATGGATATCACCCATGCCAATGATGTTTGTCGTGTTATAGTTGCCCATCTTGATAACATCAACATTTTTATACCTATATGTAGCAAAAAACTCTCTCTGTGGTGTAGCATGATAAGAAGCACTTGTGTCAATCACCCACTCAAGATCCTGATACACACAAGAAAAAATATCATCAGGAGACAAAATCAAATAATCACCACCCTGCACTATAGTTATGATATTATCTTTTGACTCTATAGACTCCACTTATTTTCTCTTTTTCTTGCTCTTCTTTGGTTGCTTACATTGATTCTTAGATGTCCTTTCTCACCATAGTTATAGAAAACAATATCTTTTCTTGATCTTGACTTATTTCTACCTATGCATGGACTGCTTCTAGACTTTAACATTCATCTATTCTCTGAGATAAGTGTTTGTCAATTATTTTGAGATGTTACTAAATTCTTTCTTCTCAACTCCTTATTCAACAAATTGCTTGTTACTTGACTCATGGTGATAACATCATCTGACGCAGAATTACTGAGGGAAACCACTAGTGTCTCCTAACTTTCTGGTGATAAACTAAGAAGTAATAATGCTTGCAACTCATTATCAAGAGACATTGTTATGGAGGATAACTGGTTAGTAATACTCTGCATTTTATTCAAATGTTTAACAATAGAAGCACTCTCTCTATATTTTAGGTTCACAAGTTTTTTGATTAAAAAAGTTTTGTTATGAGCTATTTTTCTTTCATAAAGACCTGCCAACTTTTTCCAAAGAAAATATGCAGAACTTTTAATAGAAACATGGTGAAAGACACTATCATCAAGCCATTGTCGAATAAACCTAACTGTTTTTCGATCTAACCTCTTCAACTCATTATCTGTCATAGTTGTGGGTTTTATATTATCCCCCTGCAAAAATCCATACAAGTCTTTGCAATACAAGAGATTTTTCATTCTTGGTTTCTATATCATTCAATTGTTTCCATTCAAACTAATCCTGTGAGAAATACTATTGGCCTCCATGTTCAAATACAAAATTAAATCACCAAAACCCTGCTATGATACTGAGATATAAAACGAAATAAAACTTTTATATATGAACAAATACTAGTAGACTATAACATACAGTAGAATTAAATGAAATCACAATCAAATAGAATACTAAGATTTACATGAAAAACTCCTTCAATGTTAAGGGTAAAAATCATGGGGCAAACTAGAGATAATCCACTATAAGAATAATGAATATACAAATCTCAATCTTTTACCCAAAACCCTAGTAACAATCACAAAAGAATAATTGGGATACAAGAATCACGTCACTATGCATAATATCTAAATCCTCCATAAGTAATTACAGTAAGAGTCAATTATAGATTTGATCTAACCTGAGATGAGAATATTGTCTAGATGATTGTGAACAGTCTCTCTATATTATTCTTATTTTTTTTCCTTTATTTCTCTTATTTTCTATCTTTTTCTTGTCCTTTTTGAATCAAGATGCTACTGAAAGATTTTCTCTAGTTGCTATTCTTTTTCTGTCTTAGTAACCTAACTTCCGTACCTCTCAATTTTTAATATAAGATTAAATCAAAGGAAATAAACTGTGAGCTGATAAAGCCTTAGGGGGGCTGTCAGCCCAACATTCAGCTCAAATGTAAAGCTAAACATTCTTCCACAAGAATGATGAAAGAGAAAGCTTCTGTTGCTGTCATCTTTCGGCAACTCAAGCATTTAATTGCAACTATGTATAGTGAGATTGCCTATGTAATAGATAAGAAAAGTGACGACTCTCTGCGGCTCAGCTTTCTGCAGGAATCATTTTTCTCGCAATAGAAGGTATGACCCGCAAGCAACAACAGATTCCAAACGATAAAAAGAAAGCATGTATTCTATGCAGAATCTGATAGCAACTTTTCGCGTCTGTTTGCGATGAATGATTGGATCTGCCAACTCCTTTTTCCTTATTCCCCATTGTTCTTTTTTGGCGGAAGTAAACAGTCTTTGGTCTCGCTGCATTGAATCACACAGTTTAAGAATTTTGCATGGCTCTTTTAGTCTGCGCCTAATGATTGAATCCGAACAAAGCTGTTCCATGGCCAACAGGGGTGGTCACCACCGCCTGTCCTAACGATTTGCTTGTGCATGCCATATTTCACACGCTGCACTTTTGGCTTCACTCTTCCAACTCTCACTTGCCATTTCAATGAACAAATGACATGGTTATATATATGACCTGTTCAGGAACAGGCTACATCATATATATATACAATCAGTGCAATATATTATATACATGGCCACACCGCATAGAATTTAAAGAATTATTTTTAACTACGATAAACTTAAACTACAACCAAAAAAACTTAATTTTTTCCGGTTGTTTTACCTGTGATAATGCACCTCCTAATTGTTCCTTTACTTACCCCTATTATGTTCAATTCAATTTGCAGTTTTCTTGTGTTCCACGAGTGGCCTTATGGTGTATGAGTGAATAGAGGGGTAATATAGCTGGACAAAATCCTTTTGGCAGTTACGTCACATATCAGTTTAACTTGCTATGTGATGTATCATCAATTCATTGAATGGAAGTGTATCAATTCATTATATATATATATATATATATATATATATATATATATATATATATATATATATGATGTTGCAAGGGTCAAGAAGAAGTCCAAACACGAAACCAAGTCATCATTCTCTTAGTTGCGTTTTCACTCCCGTCGACTCTTCCCTCTACTACTATATATAACTGCCAAAGGACAATCACAGTTCTGGGAACTCGCCTCTTGGGTTCCCAAATCCTTGTACCCCATACTCTTACGTTACGCGATTGCTACCTTTACCTCCGTCGCGTTACAGAACATACTGGCGATGGCTGGATTTATGATTAGATTGTTTGTTCTGGTGCTGGTTTCCTTGTTGTTTCAAGGTGTTAGTCTCAGTGGGAGCTCTGTTTTCCTCTGTTTTCTTTGATTCAGCAGTTGAGATCTCGTTGTTTGTGTTTGTGTGTTGATTAGAGTGCTTGGCTGCTACATTTACGTTGGCGAACAACTGCGACTATACGGTGTGGCCCGGGGTGCTCTCGAGCGCCGGCGATGCGGCGCTCGCCACGACGGGATTCGCCTTGGAGACGGGACAGTCGAAGAGCCTCGACGCGCCGGCAACGTGGTCGGGCCGCTTCTGGGGTCGCAACCTCTGCTCCACTGACTCCGCCGGTAGGTTCAGCTGCGGGACCGGCGACTGCGGGTCCGGTGAGGTGGAGTGCTCCGGCGGCGGCGCGGCTCCTCCAGCCACGCTGGCCGAGTTCACCCTGGGCGGTGGCGGGGGTGGAATGGACTATTACGACGTGAGCCTGGTGGACGGCTACAACCTGCCGATGCTGGTGGCGCCGCGGGGCGGCTCCGGCGGGGATTGCGGCTCCACGGGGTGCGTGATGGACCTCAACGGGGTGTGCCCATCGGACCTGAAGGTGGTAGCGCGGTCGAGCGCCGGGGCCGGTGAGGGCGTGGCGTGTAAGAGCGCGTGCGAGGCCTTCGGGTCGCCGCAGTACTGCTGCAGCGGCGTCTACAGCAACCCCGCCACCTGCACGCCGTCGCCCTACTCCCAACTCTTCAAGAACGCCTGCCCGAGGGCGTACAGCTACGCGTTCGACGACGCCACCTCCACCTTCACCTGCTCCTCTGCCGACTACCTCATCACCTTCTGCCCCAGCACCACCAGGTAACCACTCGAACGGAGACGTCAC
>LS990916.1:5498957-5735436 GCA_900464855.2 Musa schizocarpa
TCCTTTTAACATGAGATTATCAAACTTTGCTGTGTACTCTTCCGCACTAAGATCTTTTTGCTTGAAATCATGGATTTTGAGAAAGATCTCTTACCTATAGTTGTTAGGTAAGTATTTTCTCTTCAACTCCCTTTTCATTTTCTCCCATGTCATGAACTTACTCTTCCCCTCATGTTCTCTTTGCTTCTTTAGATTTTTCCACCAAAAAGATATATTCCGTCTGAGTTTAAGTGCCATAAGCTTTACCTTTTGTTCTAGTGGTTCATGAAAATCAAATATTCTTTCCATTGTATTAAGCCAATCAATAAAGTCATCAACATTGATTTTACCTTCAAACTCCGGAATATCCAATCTTGGGTTGTATTTGTTTTGCCACTCGTCATGGACTCCATGCCTTGCCCGAAATCTTTCCAACTCCCTTGAGTGAGGAGGTGTAACATCATCAGAAACATACTTTTGGGCATCATCGTCATGCTGGTTGTTTCTACTTCGAAGTTCTTCAATGATTTCATTTTTTTCTTGTAGACTATGTAGCAATCTTCGTAGCTGTAGCCTCAAGGACTCAACATCATCTTCACGGTCGCTACCTTCACCAATTACATCTTTTCCATTCTGCCTTGTCATGATCTCTAACGTTTAGCTCTGATACCAAACTGATACCGGAGTATTACGGAATGAATTTTGAAAGAAAGCCGATAGTACAGTTGTACTTGCTGGAATAAGTTCTTCGAATTGAAAATGAATGAACTCACGATAATACTTTAATAAAATTGAAAAATAGCTCACCATCGAGTTTAAAATCACAAAGGGATACAGAAAGTTCACCACTCCAAGGAAAATAAACAAGGATACATAACTGAAAACAAAAGACTCATCACTTAAGGAAGCATCCAAGAGATACAAAGTTTAAGAGAGAACTCCAAGAGAGTTTTCGCCAATATCATTAGTTTGTAAACTCCTTTCTAACCCTAAAACACCAAAATAAATACTAGTGCATGAAATAACCCTTCATGCATAGGGAATTACGAAATTAACTGTTTTATAACTGGTATTATAACTGGTAACTAACCCTTTTAATGTATTATTTGGTCATGAAGAAAAACACCTTGAAATAGCTTTAACTTCGTTTAAGGAATATGCTTATGAGCTATCATATTTGAGTGGGCTGGGTTAAAGGCTATGAGACAACATTGTGGGTTGTAGAGAATACTATAGGTTCAGTAAGATCCACACGAGCTAATTGTAGCAAATTAGGCAATCCCGTATCATTGTTTTAACTTGTCAATGACTCTTGACTCTGGTGTAGGGTCGATTAAGTTGTGTTGATCTTCGTGGTTTCCTATGGATCTCCTAGATGAAGGAAAAGATCTTCCCTATCCTACACCAGTCCCTCCAGCATCTATGCCGACTAAACTGCATGGATGCTTATTGGAACTTTAATGACTATTGCCTCATAGACTTTAAAGTTTCTAGGCATTTCCTTCGTCAAAATTTGTCCATCGATTCCTCTTCTATTTAGTTGTCGCCTTTAAGTAAGTTCGCATTACTTCTACTTTCAATTGACATTCTGTTGGGAAATGAAACGAACAATCTACTTTTGGTAGAATCGATCACCATTGGTGATGATTTGACAACTATTGTCCATCGCTAAGTCTCTTTGAATGGTATTTGAAAATGTGCAGAGTTCCTTTGCCAGATAAATAAGAGAATTGAGATACTCAGTTTCGTCCATTCTCTTATAAGTTGAGAAGGCAAATATTACTTGACTTTACTTGTCTCCTCGAGGGTTGTACGTTATGCATCAAGCTTGTTACTAGCCTTCACTTGCTCTTTCCTCACACTTCTAAAGCACCCGAAGTATATGCACTTCTTGCGTTGAGTTAGCTACTGTAATTTGCCCTCTCATTGCCATCAAACTTCAAGAATGCAAGAAGTGCCTGAAAAGAGCAAAATCTTGCCTCGACTAAAGCAAGTCTCTATTAGTTTTGATTGCTTCTAGGATTGTATCGGCTTCTTCATCATTTGTGTCGCTTACTCCTTTAAGAAGAAATGGTCCAATACCACGTATTTCCTACTTTGTTTCTTGGTCAAGCACCCTTGTATCAACTCGAAGTCCCTTATTTTTGTCTATCTTGGCGAGAAGCCTATCGACACTAGTCTTACGAAGTTCCCTGTCTTCTACACTTTTGTATTGTCTTGGTACTTAGAGTTTACCTTTGTATTCTCTACCTCATCGGCCCCTTCTACGATCATATGCTCTCCCTCTATAAGAGCAAGGGATCGATGACTCTACGGAAGTCTTGCCTCTCCAGTATCATGGCGTTACCATGCTCACGGCCCTATTATTCGTCACCTTGCGTCTACTCCCTTTCTTTGCAATCGGTAGATTCGCCTCTACGATACTGTGCACTCCTCTAAGTCTACCTCTATCCTAACCGATGCATGTTTTGGGTAGCTAAGTCTCTCTGGACTCATTGTTGCTTCCTCATCCCTTTCGACCACTTGCTTTAACATTTTTATGTTCTCCAAGCAGTTCCCCTTAGTCGATGAAAAGACAAACCGTAACTCTCATGCATGGCCTCCGTTATTATGTTGCAGGGCCCACGTCGATTTTGTTCTCGTTTGTATCCTTGGTAGTAACATTCGTTTGCTTAGCCTTGTCCTTCGACTTGTTGAGCTCCCTCGAGCGAATATGAGCTCTAAAGCAATCCAACTCTCCAATCACTCCATTCATACCTTTGTATGATCAAGTCCTCCCATGGGATTGATTGGTACTTGCACTTGGAATCTCCTTCAGTGATACATAGCTCTTATATGTTGATGACCAAGGCTTTTATCCGATGTAAAATTCGGTGCACCTACGGAAGACTTGCTTCTGTGGTACCACGACATTCACCCCTTGAATCCATAGCCCTTTTTGTTGACGTGTTGCTCACCGAAGTGGAGCTCGCAGTAGCTCTTGATCATTCCTTTATATGATCAAGTCCCACGCGGGGCTTCTTGCAGGGTCCCCGCTACCTTCGATTATGTTCACTCCTTTGGTATCAACCTTCATCCACACATTCTCGGGTCACACACGGATGAAGCGCAGCTCTAGGATAGTCCATCACCTAGCAACTCTCGAAGTCCAACTTTGTTGAAATTTAGGTGTCATTGTTTAGATCCTGGGCCCTTGTCCCCAGCACTATCTCTGCTATACATAGCTTCCTTTGTGGTAATAGGAATGGCAACACTACGGCATATTCTTCAGGAGTACCCACCTCTGTGTCCTCTTGTCCCGTGCCAATACCTTTTCACCCTAACATTGCCTTCGCATGTTGAATCGCTTTAGTCCCTTCATCAATTGCTTCGTCGAGGTAAGGTGCATGTGGCTCGAAGCTTTTTTCGACTTTGGCATCATTCAAGATAAGTTCACTCCATCAGAACGAGGGACCTATAGAATGACATGATCTCACTTTTGCCTCTACAAGAGTTCATGTTCTTGACCTCTATCAAAGGAATGCTTCGTGCCTTCGTTTTATGTTTTGCTTTCTATGTCGACGCCCTTCATGTAGCTTGGGCACTTCACCAAGTTCCACATAAGTTGTTTCATCTCTCGGTTTGTATTTAGTTGATAGTGGTCCTCGCGCCCACTATTCCATGGGTCAGCCCTTCGTTAAGTTCGATCTCCACATCGACTCTAATTGTGCCTTAATTTGGTGTTGCCTTGGGTTTTTGCTCCACTTAATCTCACAATGCGTCTACCAACACATTATCTCGTGCGACATTATGTGTTGACTCCTCACCGTTCGCTCGGTCCATTAAGCTTTATGGAGCCATCATCTTGAGGTATGCCCTTCACATGTGCGGTCAATTGCACATAAGTCTATCTCTAGATAATTATGACTTATCCCTCTTGAATTTCTGTCTTGTTGGAACAACTTTTCTCTTTGCATCCTTCCCCGTAGAAGTTTCGGAGACCACCATCCCCTTGGATTACTTCGCCTTGTTGAAACAAATTGTGCACTGTTCCGCCACTGCTACTACACTGGCTAGATTGTGATTCCTCACCAATATAGCCCCCATTGTGCCTCTCAAGGCCCAGCAACATATTGAATCTACTACATACTTCAACCTTCTACGGATGTATCCTTTCCATGCCGAAGAAAAAGTTTCATACTCTATAACGTTAAGTTTTGATCACCTTGGGATGGCCATGGACAGTTTATCGTTCGGATATAAGCTTTTGCGTAAGTACCGAATTCTTCGAGTTAGCAATTCTTCTCACCTCTATGAGCTTTGCATAACTCTTTCAGTCACGAGCAACCCATCTCTCCTTGCACGGTCTCATCCTTTGCCAAGTGCCCCTGCTTGCCTTGAGCATCGTGAAGTTTTGTTGCCAACGTCGAGCCATAGCTCGAACTCAGCCATCCGAACTTTTATGTGTAATGTGTTCTTTCAAACTCGCTTGTCCTCGTGGTGCCTCTCGCGGTAGCATTAGCCATTCATTTGAATACCAATTTCGGATGCCCTCTCCTCTAGGGGTGATGTATAATGAATTTTGAAAGAAAAGTCGGTAGCACAATTGTACTTTTCTTCGTGAGTTCATTCGTTTTTTTTTTGAAAGAAAACGAATGAACTCACGAAGAAAAGTCAACAGTACAATCGTATTTGTTAGAATGAGTTTTCCAGACAGAAAAGGAGCGAACTCACAAAACAACTTTGATAAAAACGAAAAAATAGCTTACCACCAAGTTTAAAATCACAAAGGGATACATAAAGATCACCACCCTAAGGATAATAAATAAGGATACAGAACTGAAAGCAAAAAATTCACTACTCAAGGACGTATCCAAGAGATACAGAGTTGAAGAGAGCACCCCAAGAGAGCTTATGTCAATATCATCAGTTTTCTAAAGTTGTTTCTAACCCCTAAACACCAAAATAAGTACTAGTACATGAAACAACCCTTCATGCATTGGGAATTTCGAAATTAAGTGTTTTACAACTGGTAACCAACTTCTTTAATGCATTCCTTAGTCATGAAGAAAAGCACCTTGAAACGACTGTAAATTTGTTATAATATGCTCATGAGTTGTCATAATTAAGTATGCTGAGTTGAAAACTATGAGGCAACATTATGGGCTAAAAAATATACCATAGCATCAGCAAGGTCCATATGAGCAGATTATAGCAAATTAGACATTCCCGTGTCAATCTCCCCGGGTTGAAAAAGATTTGTCCTCAAGTCCTTGTTTGTTTCGTCAACATGATTATGAAAAGGACTTAAATTAGTCACATTAAATGTTGGGGACACTTCGTAATCTTTAGGTAGCTCGATCTCATAAGCATTTTTGTCAATTTTCTTAAGTACCTTGAATGGACCATCAGCCTTCGGTTTCAATTTTTTAAATTTGCTCGGTGAAAACCTCTCTTTCCATAGGTGAATCCAGACTAAATCACCTGTATTAAACTCCACGTGTTTTCTGTGCTTGTTGGCAGCTTGCATGTACCTCCCATTTTGCTTATTAATGGTTGCTTTAACACCCTCATGCAGTTTCTTTATCTGCTTAGCTCTTTCATCAACATCTCTACTAAATTGCTTAGTTGTAGAATGAGGGATTAAGTCCAAAGGACTAGTAGGATTAGCACCATAAACAATCTCAAAATGACTCTTACCAATGCTATGATGCATGGAACGATTGTAGGCAAACTCAATTTGTGGAAGAATGAGATCCCATTGGTTAATGTTCTTGCCAACATAGTTTTTAAGTAAGTTTCCCAAGCTTCTGTTCGTTACCTCAGTTTGCCCATCGGTTTGTGGATGATGAGAGCTACAAAAATTCAAAGAAGTACCCAACTTCGTCCAAAGAGTTCTCAAAAAATGGCTAATAAATTTTAAATATCGATCATACATCATAGTTATTAGAATACCATACAATTTAACAATCTCCTTAAAATATAAATCAGCAATATGAGATGCATCATTCGATTTATTGTAGGGAACAAAGCGAGACATTTTTGAAAATCTATCAACAACAACCATGATAGAATCCTTATTCCTTAGAGTTCTTGGCAGTCCCAAAATGAAATCAAGACTCACTTCCTCCCATGGAGCATTTGGCACTAACAATGGAGTGTACAAACTAGAATTTTGACTTCTTGTTTTTGCCAAATGACACACTCGGCATTGCTTCACATGCCTCTCCACATCTCTAAATATCTTAAGCTAATAAAAATTTGATTGAACAAAGAGCTAGAGTCTTATCCCTACCGAAATGTCCTTCCAAAACACCACCATGAGCTTCAGATAGAATTACTTGTCTCAAAGAACAAGATGGAACACACAAGGCATTATCTTGAAAAAGAAAACCATTAAAGATCGAAAATTATTGAAAGGAACTTGATTTGCAATTTTGTCATATTGAGCCGAAATCTACATCATTCTCATATAGATCTTTGAACGTTTCAAATCTAACCACTTTGACTTCCATTGCTGATAATAAAGAATGCTTTCTACTTAGTGCGTCAGCAACTACATTTTGAATACCTGATTTGTGCTTGATTGTAAAGTTATAAGATTGTAAGAACTCCACCCAAGCTGCATGCCTTTTGTTTAGCTTGTGCTGCTGATTAATGAATTTTAAAGCTTCATGATTAGAATATAGGATAAATGACTTTACAAGAAGATACTGACTCCAATGAGATAAAGCTTGATAAATGACATAAACTCCTTGTCATAGGTAGAATATTTCCTTCTCATATCATTAAGGTTCTCATTAAAAAAGACAATTGGCTTTCTATCTTGACTTAAAACAACACCAATTCCCACATTTGATGTATCACATTCAACTTCAAACACCTTGTCAAAATTATGTAGTACTAAGATATGAGCTTCGGTCATATTTCTTTTTAATAGTTCAAAAGCATCATTAGCTTCACTAGTTCATTTGAATTTATCACATTTCAGGCATTCGGTTATTGGAGCGACAATAGAGCTGAACCCCTTGATGAATCTTCTATAAAAGGAAGTTAAGCCATGGAAACTCCTTACCTCAAGAAATGAAGCAGGTGCTGGCTAATTAAGAATAACCTCTACTTTACTTTGATCCATTATTTGAAACAACATACCCTAAAAACACAAGACTAGGAGTAAAGAAACCACACTTCTTTAAATTAGCATAAAGCTTCTGCAGCCTCAAAATAAGAAAAATCTCTTTAAGATGATTTATATGCTCCTCTTCACTCTTGATGTATACCCATATGTCATCAAAGTAAACCATAACAAAAGTTCCAATGCATGGTTTAAGTATGTGATTCATAAATCTCATGAAAGTGCTAGGAGCATTAGATAGTCCAAATGACATAATCAACCATTCATATAAGCCTTCTATAGTTTTAAAGACTGTTTTCCACTCATCTCCAAGCCTCATTCTTATTTGGTGATAGCCACTTCTCAAATCAATTTTAGAGAAAATAGAAGCACCACACAATTGGTCAAGTAAATCATCTAACCTTGGAATAGGAAAACGATAGTCCATTATGATTTTGTTGATGGTGCGGCTGTTCACGCACATTCTCCAAGAACCATCCTTCTTAGGCACCAACAAAGTTGGAACCGCACAAGGACTCATACTCTCCCGAATTAACCCCATTTTTACTAATTCATCCGCTTGCCTTTGAAGTTCTTCATGCTCCTTGGGACTCATTCTGTATGCTGCCTTATTAGGTAGAACAACCCCCGGAATAAGCAACATGATGCTGGATGTCTCTCAAAGGTGGAAGACCATGTGGAATCTCTTAAGGTACAACATCTTGAAACTCCTCGGGGATCGGTTTCATGATTACTGGTGTCTCCTTGTGTTGTTCATCCTCCACCGCTGTCTAATTCACCCTTGCATTTACTATAGGATATAAAAGCGCTAATTTCCTTCTTTGGTGCATTGATTTAAGAATATTGTAATGGAACTAAAATAATCTTTTTTTCATTCACCTTAAAAGAACAAGTATGTTTGTAGCCATTAGACAACACCCTTCTATCATAATGCCAAGGTCTTCTCAACAACAAATGACAAGCATCCATAGGAGCAACGTCACACCATACTTCATCTTTATAATACTTACCAATAGAAAACGAAACTAAACATCTTTTAGTTACCTTGATGTCATTTCCTTTTTGGAGCCAATATAATTGGTAAGGATGTGGATGAGGGATTGTGTCCAACTTTAACTTCTTCACTATCTCCAAAGATACCACATTCTCAAAGCTGCCACTATCGATAATCACCAAGAACACCTTGCTACGAGAAGTGCATTTAGTGAGAAACACGTTCTTTCTCACCCAACTTTCATCCTTGGCCACATAGGACACTTGTAAGCTACGTTGCAATACAATAGACAAACCATGATCAGCATAAGTAACCTCTTCCTCGTCATCATCGTATTTTGGTTCGTCGTCGGCTTAATCTTCTCTTCCATCACTATGATCTGCAACCAACGTAACAATTCTTCTATTTGGACAATTTGAAGCAATATGCCCAAAACCATGACATTTGAAACATTTTCAACCACTTGAAGGTAGAAGAATTAGGTGTTTGTTTGTTGCTAGCAGATCTTTCACCCTTGTCTTGCACTTTTGATACCTTGCTCTGGACGGTAGGCTTGGAATTTCCTCCTTTCATATAGCCTTCTTTTGACCCATACTGAGAACTCTTTTCAAACTTCTTTTGCTTTTCAACTTTTAAAGCCAACTTGTTCACATCATTTAAAAACCAATATGGCTGTAGTTGAACAACTTTAGCAATCTCATACTTCAGACCTCTTAAAAATCTTGCAATGGTTTGCTATTCTGGTTCCACAAGCTCTCCTTTTAACATTAAATTATCGAATTATGTTATGTACTCTTCCACACTAAGATCATTTTGCTTGAAATCATAGATTTTAAGAAAGTTCTCTTGCCTATAATTGTGAGGTAAATATTTTCTCTTCAGCTCCCTTTTCTTTTTTTCATGTCACGATCTTACTCTTCCCCTCACGTTCTCTTTGTTTCTTTAGATTTTCCTACCAAAAAGATGCATTTCGTCTAAGTTTAAGTGCTACAAGTTTTACCTTCTTTTGTTTTGGTGGTTCATGAAAATCAAAAATTCTTTCCACTATATTAAGCCAATCAATAAAGTCATCAACATTAATTTTACCTTTAAACTCTGGAATATCCAATCTTGGGTTGTATTTGTTCTGCCACTCGTCTTGAACTGTATGTCTTGCCCGAAATCTTCTCGACTCCCTTGGATGAAGAGGTGTATCATCATTAGAAGTAAATTCTTGGATATCTTTTTCATGCTGGTTTTTTCTACTTCAAAGTTCTTCAATTATTTCATTTTTTTTTTGTCGACTACGTAGCAATCTTTGTAGCTGCAACCTCAACGACTCAGAATCATCTTCATGGTCGCTACCTTCACCAACTATATCTTTTCCATTCCGTCTTGCCATGATCTCTAGCCTTTAGCTCTGATACCAAACTGATACCAGGGGTGATGTAGAATTGATTTTGAAAGAAAAGTCGGTAGCACAGTTGTACTTGCTGGTATAATGTTTTTGTTGGAAAGAAAACGAATGAACTCACGAAGAAAAGTCGACAGTACAATTGTATTTGCTGGAATGAGTTTTCCAGACAGAAAAGGAGCGAACTCACGAAGTAACTTTGATAAAAATGAAAAAATAGCTCACCACCAATTTTAAAATCCTTAAGGGATACAAAAAGATCATCATCTTAAGGATAATAAATATGGATATAGAACTGAAAGCAAAAGGCTCACCACTCAAGGATGTATCCAAGAGAGACAGA
Source organism: Musa schizocarpa (assembly GCA_900464855.2). Classification (NCBI taxonomy): domain Eukaryota; kingdom Viridiplantae; phylum Streptophyta; class Magnoliopsida; order Zingiberales; family Musaceae; genus Musa; species Musa schizocarpa. The sequence continues at coordinate 5,508,781 of LS990916.1, forward strand.
GTTGAAGAGAGCACTCAAAGAGAGCTTATGCTAATATCATCAGTTTTCTAAAGTTCTTTATAACTCCTAAACTCCAAAATAAGTACTAGTACATGAAACAACTCTACATGCATAGGGAATTTCGAAATTAAGTGTTTTACAGCTGGTAACCAACTTCTTTAATGCATTCTTTGGTCATGAAGAAAAGCATTTTGAAATAGCCGTAACTTTGTGTAGGGAATATGCTCATGAGCTGTCATAATTGAGTGTGCTGAGTTGAAAACTATGAAGCAATATTGTGGGCTGAAAAATATACCATAACATCAGTAAGGTTCATATGAGCAGATTATAGCAAATTAAACACTCCCGTGTCAATCTAAGCGACTTTTTTCCTTACATCTCTACGCCTGTTTCCCTCAAATAGTCACACGTGTTGACTGCCCTCAACACAGCCTTGTTAGTTCCCTCATATTTGCATGCTACGTGTTTTAAAGTGTGTTTATCTCGTTTTGATACCATATGTCACGGACTTAGTTGGGTTTGCCTAAGTCGTGCAGCACCATTGCGTGTCTGTTCGCAAAGAGTCAAGTCTCCCCGAAACCTCTTATAGTCCCTTAAGGACCTACAAAAGAGAAGATGGATTAGATGAAGTGTTTAAATCGAGATCCTACACAAGTAGATATTTCAGCAAACACTTGATCGACAATGCAAATTTCAAACGTAGACTTTGCAAGCTTTAAACAATCATACGACAAAGGGTCCAAGATGGTCTGTTGCAACCAAAAGTCCCCACAAGTGCCTATATGACACTATTGTGGAATAAGGTAGTGAACCAGCTCTAAACAATATCCCAAAGGCCTATCCAGCCATGTGGCACTCGGGTAGCTCCAGATTGCTATATTGATTGACACTCCGCACCAGTCTACGGTGCTAGAAAATCCCTAAAATGGCTGTTTGGATGACTTGATTTTGGGCAGTTTTGCCTTTGCGTGATGATTATACACAACTTGTGTTTTAAGACTAAAATAGCCATAAAATCCATCCAAAATGGGACTACCAAGTCTACTATAAGCCCTCTATATGCTGTGCAAAGAATGAACAAGGTCGAAAGACACGAACATACACAAATATTACATCGAACACCTTGTGTATAGATTTGTCTGTGACAATTCAGCAGATGTTTAAATCTATGCACGAACGGTAACTAGCCTGAAAAATGCATCTCTAGGTATAGAAATCCAGACTGTCATTGGCTATCATGATTCTGATAGTGTTTCTCGAAAACTTCATTCTATGAATATTTAATTGTATTTTGATCAGTCATTTTTTAACTTGTATTTCCTCATGGACGTCTGAGTACTCAGGGAGCTAGCATGTACATTATCAAACACAATTTGTTGCAATATGGTGTTTTGAATTGGATATTGACTTTTCTATTCCTGCATAACCGTGGTGTTTAGGTGGATGCTTATCCAGTGTATAGTATGGCAACTCCAACAATTGATGGTGCAAGAGAAGTTTTATCCTATCTAGGTGCTGATGATCCAGCTAGCATGAATCATGGTCAAAAAGTTATCATTACAGATCTGAGAGAGGAAGCTGTTGTTTACATTAATGGTTCACCCTTTGTTCTTAGAGAATTAGATAGGCCTGTTGATACACTCAAACATGTTGGGATTTCTGGTCCACTGGTAAGATCAATGTTAAAACTCTTTATACTTCAACTGACATCAATGTTTTCAAACTCCATTTTGCTATTTGTCCAGGTTGAACATATGGAAGCAAGGTTGAAGGAGGATATATTTGCTGAGGTAACTCAATCTGGTGGCCAAATGCTTCTGCATCGTGAAGAGTATAATCCAGTTTCAAATCAGATAAGTGTGATTGGTTACTGGGAAGAGATTTCATTAGATAATGTGAAGACTCCTGCCGAAGTATTTGCAGCATTGAAAGCTGATGGCTATAGAATTGAATATAAAAGGATACCTCTTACAAGAGAAAGGGAAGCATTAGCTGTGGATGTTGATGCAATACAATATTGCAAGGATGAGTGTGTATTAAGTGAATAGGTATAGTTGCTTTACTGCTTTTGATTCAGTGCAGACTAACGGGAGTTCATCTCTGCAGATTTGCTAGGTATTCCCTTTTCATTTCACACACTGGCTTTGGTGGGGTTGCATATGCAATGGCTATTACATGCCTTGGCCTCAGTGCTGACATGAAATTCGCATCGGAGCAGACAGTTGAGACACACTTTGTGTCAACTTCACCCTTTCAAACCTTCCCTTTTCAGTCATCTGGAGAAGATGCTTTAAAACAGGGTGACTACCGTGACATTCTAAGCCTCACTAGAGTGCTGGTTTATGGTCCAAAGAGCAAAGATGAGGTTGACATGATAATTGAAAGGTATGCTGTTATCGACTGACAGAATCTGTTTCCATGTATTTTTAGTTTCACATATGCATGTCATGAACAAATAATTACTCAAGTTTACTGTTCTCCAAAATTCAACTTGTTTACTGTTGTCCAAATTTGCAAATTTTTGTTATTTTCCTATTTTGCAACAAAGAATCAAGGTTAAAACATCTCGAGAACTCTTCAAGTTCTTTAGTCTTATGTGGTGTTCCAGTAACATGTGCTCTGCACTGGACTTCCAGCCTAATTTAAATTTGCTTTAGGCATGTCACCATGCGTGCTATCATGGCATACTTGGGTCTTCGCATTGCTTTACTTCAGGTCATTTCCTGATGTTTGATATTCAATATTATTTGACAGCAAGTTCTTGTCAAGCTCAAGATTTAGTAAATTACAGATTGTGCAAATAATTATTATTTTAAATATATTATACTGCTTAGTGAACATGACATGTTTAACTTATCTGCATGTTTTATCCTTTATATACTTTCATGTTGCAACAAAGTTTTTCCATAGTGAAAGAATGCTGCTGCAGTTTCAGCTGAACTATCTGGGAGTTAAACAAGAGTACATCAAGAGAACATGCAGTCAGTTGGTTATTCATAATTGAAATATAGCCGACACATTATGCATCATTGTTTATATTTGCTAACTGAAGGTCTACATCTTTTTTCTTCATGTCTATTTATATATTTAATTATTATACATATACGTTTGCTTCAATAGCCTAGTACTGTATCTTCTCTAATCCTGAAATCTGCTAGTAATCTTGTCCTATTGGCTAGTTATTAGTTCATGATTTTCAGTTTTGAGTCCATTCAATTTTTTCTTTGTTTCTTGTATTGTGTTCTATCACGCATCTTTCATTGTATTTATGGTGGTGTTTTTGCTTGGCTCATTCTTGTCTGGCTTTTTGAAAGGTGTGCTGGTGCTGGGCATTTACGAGATGACATTTTGCACTATAAGAAAGAATTTGACAAGTGCCCTAGTGATGATGATGAGAGTAGGTCATACCTCATGGATATGGGCATTAAAGCTTTAAGGTTAGTATATATTTTGATCTTTATTCATTTTCTGGTGTCAATATTTCTGCATTGTTGATTAGAGTTGCATATATCAATCAAGATGAAATCAAGTATATATTTCATGAAACCATAAAACAAGTGAAATGGATGGTGCACAGATTAGTTATGACAGATTGCTATCTGAACGGTCAACAGTTAAAAAGTGAAGCTATGCAGATTCCTTGTTGATTCTGTCAGGTGGAACATGCTGTGTTGGCAGTGGCACATTATTGTCTAGGAACAAGCAACTTTGCATGCTACCCTGGCATCCTAATATTTTAGTTACCATTGTAACAGTACTATTACCACTGCTTTTGTAGCCATGGATTAGGTTATATTTTGAGTAATATAACTTTGTGTATAGTGTCTAAAATAAGGCTCAAAGTAACACACTATTCCATCCACAGTGTTGACTAGTTAAAAGTGAAGCTAGAATAGGTGGATTGTGTTTAATTTGCTTTCTAATTGTCTCAGCAATAAAGGATCTTCACTATTTAATAAACAGAAAGAATTTAGATGGGAAATAGGGTTAGGCAGCAGTAAATTTGGGCAATAAAAAAAATGGATGGGATGGGAAGGTGTGCTTTCTAGTAAGTACGATATAGGAATACATAAGAAAGCTTCAAGTATAATGAAAAATACCTGTCCTATATAGTATATGTTTTCTTGTTTTTGTTTCTTTCGTTTGGGGCATTTTATGTATCTTCGTACCATGAGCCCACTGTATGCAAACTTCAAGAACTCAAATTTTAGCATATATCATAATAATGACAGTATAGCTGATGATAGGAATCTCGTATCTGTTTTAAACCAGACTCTAAAGCAAGTAATATACCATCTGAAGGTTTGTTCCCTGTAACCACTGGAATCTAGAATCTTTTCACTTTGCTATTAAACATTAAATAATGCAAACTTTGAAATATTAAGATTGCATAATCTCGTATCTGTTTGAAACCAGAATCTAAAGCAACTAATATACCATCTGAAGGTCTGTTCCCTGTAATCACTGGCTGGAATCTAGAATCTTTTCACTTTTGCTGTTAAACATTAAATAATCCAAACTTTTGAAATATTAAGATTGCATTAGGTGCATGGATAATTGAGGTATGTGATGCACTAAACCTGTTTAAGTTAGTGCCTAAATGGTACAAACTATGGATGCCATAATTTGGCATGCGCATGACTTCAATATTCATGGGCATTCCTCTGCATGACTAAATTTTTGCACGTTTGCAGGCGATACTTCTTCCTTGTCACCTTCAGGTCTTATCTTTATTGCTCTTCTCCAACTGAAACAAGCTTTTCGGCTTGGATGGAGGCCAGGCCTGAACTTGGTCATCTCTGTGATAACCTGAAACTTGATTAGTAACTAACATTTCATCCTCCTGTGAAAGTTTTATATGAACATGATGCCAGCGAAGTTGTTCAAAATAAGAAGATTAGAAGGTAGAGAACAGGAAGCAAACACAAGAAAGAAAGGGCTATTCTTGTAAAGCATTAGTGTAATCCAAACTATGAGTGTACAGTGGCTTTATATTAGTGACCCGGTGCTGCATGGTGCAGCAACAACCTTTTTCTGACCATTCTAATTGCTATAGGAGGTTTAAGATATAGAAAAGCATCCATGGCAATAACCCGGAGTTGTAATGAACGAGATGACTCATCTCCCAAGTTGTCCATTCGTTATGATTATTGTGCTATAGGTCAATATGTTTGTTTAATGCATTGTTGAAGTTATATATATATATATATATATAACTATATGGGTTACTCAATTACTGTTTTTATTTCAAGTAAACACTGTTTATTGCTCAAAAGGAGAAGTATAAAATAGTCAAATCGAGCAGAATCACCTTCCTGGGTGATTTCAAGTTTAGAACTAATGCCTCTGGAGGTGAGAGAGTGGGCATCATTATTTATACTTGTGGAATATGTTGGGAACTAACTATTTTGACCTCTCTCTCTCTCTCTCTCTCTCTTAATTCTTCATGACATCATGAAACTATACAATAACTGATTCTTGCCATCTTTTTTGGCTCGTCTTTAAACCTCTCCTTTGAAAGAATGGACAATGAGTGACGAAAGAAGAGTCGTCACACATCTCTTGTGGAACATGCGAACCAATCACACAAAACTCATGAACATACATAGTAGGCGAACATAATTCGATGCCTGCCAGTCAGTCTTATTGTTTATAAATCTCATATAGAGGATATGCGCTCTAAATTGAGTGCCAAGGTAAGAAAAAGATGGCTGCTCTGAGTTCTCGACGCATGATGTTGAGCTTCTTGCTATTGATCTTCGGCGCTCTACTGCTCCTTGGCATGCCAACCCAAGCTTCTGCATGCTGTAAGCACTTTGTAGGTATTGCTTTGGAGTGCTCCAAATACGTGGTCAAAGAAGGACCTCGGTGTAGACCATCAAAGGGCTGCTGCTTAGCGATGAAAAATGCAAACGGGTTATGTGTTTCCTCGTTTCTACACTCCAAATACGTCAAAACCTTAATTAACACGTCTAAGTTCTGCTATGTTGCATCTTGCTGCAAGATATCCAGCCCCAATGGAACCATGTGCTCAAGTGAGTAATTAATCCTCTCTCTTACTACACTCATCTAGTCATCTATCCATGTTTGTCTTATACACGAAAGATATAGCACGATGTATATTTAGCATGATCAGTTTGAACAATGGGCTATAATATCCATTTCATTGTTTCAGAATCATCAAACAAGCTGCCAATGACATAAGGTGGACGAGGAAAGGAGATCATATATAACTATCTATATATGTACGAAATAAAGTTTGCACATGTATTTAACTGATGTATCAAGTTGAACAATTGACCCGAGACATACATGTTTACGGTCAACTGTTCTAAATTATACCAATGATTGTGGGAAAGATGTTTGGTATTATAATGAACTCCGGTGATAAATCGACCATCTACTTGTACTTAAAAGCAAAATTTTCAATGTGTCGTCTTTTTTTGATAGAAAGAATAGAAGATAAGAAGAATTATTGAAGAAGTTTTATTGAAGAAGCTTTAGCTTAAATATATTAACATGTCTCTCTCCTATTTATACATATTAGGAGAGTCGATTTTCTTCAACAGAATAAAGAGATTTTATTATGCAGTTAGGAAAATCAGATTAGTAGATTAATAGTTATTGTACATTAAACTTGTGTAAAAGGTTATAATTGGATCTCTTGCATTTCTTTGGTTTAAGAAGCTATTTTAAATCTTATAGTATGAATGTTTTGCCAAAGTAAACATTACTAATGCCCAAATTAAAAATATAAAATAGTCTTCAAGCAATGTTTTTTATGGAAATGGTACACGTATTAACAAAATAAAAGGCCTTTCCACAATAAATTGCTAGGAACAACATACAACAAATTACATCCTTGTTTAATTCGAGAATAGGTCAAGTAAAGAAGGAAGAATAAAAATGTCATAAGAAAAAGCAAGCAAACAAACAAAAGAGCACAATCAATCCCGGCTTTTTGTTTTTTGTTTTCAACCAATTTCTAACTCTGACATAAACGAATAGCTTTTTATGACCATTTTGCTCTAAAGGTGTAATTCATTTGACTACAATTTTTTATGAATGGTTGCAACACTTAGCACCTGATAGATTAACCCGTGACGAGAGAGACGGATTAAGTTTTACTGAGGTGAATTATATTTATACAGATTAGAGGAAAAGATTTTTTTCTATTATACCCTTGTTAGTTGTGAAAAGAGATTTCTTTATCAGTTAGTTAAAAGAGATTTTCTAAGTTAGTTGTGAAAATCTTATCTTCTATCGTACCCCGTAAAATTAAGCTTCTATCAAAAGATGCCGATCTTGGATCAATACAATAAAAATATTTTACGGACGAGAGGCTTTGTGAGAGAGTCTTCTAGTTGATCAACCATATGTACGTGAGAAACATGTACTTGATATTTGACAATTTGATATCGAATAAAGTGGAACTCGATGATAATATGTTTCATGCATGAGTGGAACATTGAATTAGTGCATAAGTAGGTGGCTCCGACATTATCACGATATATTGTAGGAGTGAGGGTGGAGTTGATGTCAAGTTTCTTCAGCAAATTTGTGACCCAATTCAATTCTGTACCAATAGTGGCGATGACTTGGTATTTAGCTTCAATTGTAGATCTTGCGATTGTCTTCTATTTTTTGAACTCGAACCGATTAGATTTGCTCAAAGGAAGATAATATACCATAACGTAGATGTTTTATCATCAATGTTCCTTACCCAATTAACATAGACAAAGGCATGAAGATAAAGTGATGAGTATTTATGGATAAAATATCCATAATTTAGTGTTCCTTTGAGATATCGCAAGACTCATTTTACTACACATCATTACATAGCGGATGTCTAATGTATGAATTGTGATAATTTATTAATTACAAATGAGAAGTCTAGATGTGTGAGAGATAAGTATTATAAGGAGCCAAGTGCTTATAAGGAGCTAAGTACTTATTGGTATTGTATAGGATCCGTAGTAGGGCTACCATCATATAATTTGAGTGATTTAGTAGTAGAGAATGGAATGACAACCTCTTTGCATTCTATATGTTTATCTTTAATAATAGATTACTTTCTTTGAGATAAAAAGAGTTATGAAGATATGCATATTGCTTCCACTCCTAAAAAGTAGCTTAAGGTTCCTAAATCTTTGTTGGAGAATCGATTTACCAATTGCTTGAGGAATTCTATGATCTCCATAGCATTATTGCATATGATGATAATATCATTCACATACACCAATAGATATATTGTACTTCTATTTTGTTATCATAGAAATAACGAAGTATCAAACTCAGAGTTGATGAAGCCAGTTGATGTTAAAAATTAACCAAGTTCGATGTACTAGGCTCTTAGAGCTTAACGAAGTCCATAAATAGCTTTTTATGGTTTACAGATATGTCTTGGATATTAAGGATGAATGAAGTCAGGAGGTTGTTGCATAAAGACAACTTCAGTTAGAGTCTCTTGTAAGAAAGCATTATTAACATCCAGTTGTCATAAGTGCTAGTCAAAGGTGCCCTGCAAGCCAATCATGTGAGTGATGGCAATGACACATGTGACTTAACACATAATCTTTTTGCTTATTATATTTTGATAGTTTATCACTTTATATTGATTGTTGCATATATACATGTATATATTGTGATATTCTTGGATTTGTGCAATAGGAATCAGATCGTGATGAGATCATGATAATGAGACCGATTCACTTTTAAACACAGAACCTAAATAATCCCGGTCATAGGTTACTCGAGAGGGACATCGAGATAACTGGACAGACTAGTGTGCTATATACCTATCCATATGATGGATGCAGCTAGTCTCATAGTTGCTTGTGTGGGGACACTAAGGATACAGTACAAGTGCTCATTGGAAAATGAGTTCACTGATTGATCCGCTTACAAAATGCTGGATGGTTGATGATACCTTAATATCAGACAGTGATTCTGTAGTCCTAGTGGTGTATCTGGTCCTTAGACTTGAGACACTAAGGATGTCCTGTATGAATACTCCATTCTTTGATACCAGACTTATAGGTCTAGCGGCTCCAGATCCAGCACAACCGGTCATCAGGAGTGGTAGCCAACCTTACGAGGACTCTTGAGTGTCGATAGAGGATTATTCACTCTCAGTGTCATAAGAGGACTATCCCATGTGTTCTTATTCAGAAAAATCCCCGGCCAAGGTTATTCAGATTGAGAGAGAAAGAGTTCTCCGGAAGAATCCGATTAGAGCGAGACTCGAGTAGAAACCGTATGGGTAAATTGTGTGATCTAATCTATATGTTGAGAAAAATATATAGGATTAACTATGATAGCAGTAAGACATTAAGCAGATGATGAGCTGGAGTCAAGATCGAGTCTTCGTTAGGAGTTTGAGAGTTTGTCAAAAGTCTAGATGTTTGTCAGAAGTTCCATTGGAATTAACCGAGAAGTCTGGGAGCTTGCCAAAGAAGCTCATCGGAACATTGCCAAGAGATCGCCGGAAGCTCGCCGGAAGAACAAATTGACGTACTGGAACAAGAATGCTTTGTTAAATATCTTAATTATTATAGTTAGACCTTAAGTTGAGTTAAGATTGGGAGGTGATTCCACTAACTGAGTTGGGGCCAACTAGGCCCTTAACAGGGCTGAATTAGGTCGGATTGAACAACCCATTCAGCACCTGAAATCACGGCTGGCGGTGGCACCACTTGGTGACCCAGTCTCCCAGGTGGTCTAGGTGGTGGTACCGCCGATAGTTAATGCTGACAACGGTGGTACCGCCCCTATTAGGTGGTGGTACCGCCAGAGCTCGGTCTCCAAGCTCTATCAAGTGGTGGTACCGCCCAGACTGGGCGGTGGTATCGCCTAGTGTTAGACTGCATGCGGTAGTATTGCCTAGTAATGGCGGTGGTACCGCTAGTACCCCGAAATCCGGGGATATGACATTTTTTGGCTCCAATTCTAAAGCCATTGGGGCCTATAAATACCCCACCCTTTTTTGCATAAAAGGGCATGAAAGTGTTAACATAATCTTCAATTCTTGAGGTGTTAAAGTATTGTAAAAGTGAGAAGAGTCCTCCCTTACCTCTCTTAGTTTTGTAACCATCCAAGAAAGAGGAGTGAGGCTTGTAAGGGTTATATCCTAAATCCAGTAAAAGGAGAAATAATTATAAAAGGTGGTTGTCCTTCGCCTATTAAAGGAAGACCATTAATCGACGCCGATGACCTCGACGGAGGAGGAATCATAAGTGGATGTAGGTCACAACGACCGAACAACTCTAAATTCTAGTTTGCATTTCTATTTGAGCTATTTACATTACTACAATCTTCCTTAACTTTCTCTTTACACTCTTACGAATGCCTTCAAGTTTAATATCTTTCCGAAACGGATTTAATCGAAACGAATATTTTTTGAAATCAACGATTTTTCCACTGCACTAATTCACCCCCCCATCTTAGTACCACTCTTGATCTTAACAACTATATGTACATGAGAAATGAGGACAAACAAGTCCAATCGATTGGATTCCCCAATATTGTTTGGGGATTGCGGCGTAGTGGCATAGTACATCTATAGTCGATGAGTCGAGTGAATTATTATGGAGATAATAATTCACTGAGCTAGAAGGAGTTCTGATAGGTATGACTCACGGCCAACTTGATATTGGGCTTAGAGGGTCACATACATATGGTAGGCGTTACAATGAGTAGAGGTTCGGATATGAGATATCCGCCGGAGCCCCTATCTTATTGGATATCCAATAAGCCCCTGAATTATTAGATTCTATGGATGAGACATAATAAGAGCCAATGAGAGATTATTGGATAGAGATCCACTAATATAAGAGGCTTGGGTAGTTGAATGGAGATCCAATACCCAATAGGATAGGATTCATTAGGGTTAAGTTGACAGGGGACCTCTATAAATACGAGGGAACCAATGGTTCATAGGCTAGAGTCTTTTTGGATTGCCATCTCCTATTCTCCTCTCCCCTTCTCCTCCTCAGATGGCAGGCCTAGAGATTCGAGGAGCATCAGAGCAACCTTGCTGTGTGGATCACCGCTAGAGAGGAGGGTGCTTGACCTCCTTCACCCTCTCCTAGAGATCTGTAGGGATTCAGAGATATATGATCTCCCTAGGTAACACAATCAATCTCACACGTGAGTTTTAAGTTTCGTGGATTTTGCACACCAATCTTCGCACGATGACGAACACATCTTTGAGAAATTGGGGATTTTGTTTTTATGTTCTTCTGCTGCATATGTGATGTTGCCCTCAAGATTTCCTGACAGCGGTATTAGAGCTAGATTGTTTGTGTGAAAGATTGGTTTTGAATTGTGTGTGTTGTGTTTTGGAGAAGCTTTTGACATTAAAATCATTGACGTAAAAGCAAGAAAGGGTAGCAACTGTTGCCGCTCTTGCTGCCCTCGCAGATGGCAGTGTTGAATCTCGGATTTTGATGATAAAATCAATTAATGGGTTATTTGATCTAATCCATATTATTGAGTTAAGTGTGCAGGATTAACTATGATAACCAGAAAACATAAAGCAAGGATACCAGAGTCAAGTTCGATGGACGTTTAAGAGTTCGAAGAATCGTCGAGATCTTTTAGGAACCAACCGAAAAAAATGGAACTGCCGGAATTTTCGAAAGTTCACGAAGAGATCGTCGGAGGTTCACGGAGATCACATAGAAGGCTCGGCTACTCATTAAAATCATCACAAGTTCGAGCTTCTTTGGGAGCCCGTCGGAAGAAGTTCGTCCGGAAAGCTTCATGGGAAAAAAAGACTTCGGCGTTCATGGGTTGAAAATTTGCTTAGGATGTGTTTTTGTTAAGTAGTTAACTTGTAATTAGGATTAGGATTAAGAAATAATCCTATATCTGGTTAGGGGCCAATTGGGCCCAAAATTAGACGATGGTTTGGGCTAAGTTTGAAGCCCAACCAGTCAACCAGAAAGAGTCTGGCGGTGGCTTTGCCAGATCAAGGTGATAACACCGCTAACTGCTTGTCACCGACCGACATCGACGGCGGTAATTGGCCATCGCCAACGACAAAGTGTGGCACCGCTAGCATCGAACTTCGAGAATTCAAATTTGGAGCCCAAATTTGAATCCTCTTGAACCTATAAATACCCCTCAAATCTCATTTGAGATTATAACTTTTAAGCAAAGCAAGAGTTTGAGAGAAAGGTCTTAGAAAAGTGTTAGCTTGTCTTCTTTTCAATTTGCTAGTGTTCACCTCATCTCTTCTCGAAAATCTGTAAGAGAGTGAACCGCTTGTAAAGAGTTGTAAGAGGGGTATTTACCCTTCCATTTCAAGAGACTTGCTAGTGGAAGGTGAGAGCCTCATTAAAGAGGGGCCTCACAAGTGGAGTAGGTCATTTGACCGGACCACTCTAAAATCGGTGTGATCCTTGGTTTGCATTTCATTAATGCTATTTACATTATTGCAAACCTTCTTATATGCTTTAGTTCCTTATTACTTTTGCTGTGCATATTTAAGAATACGCTTTCAAGATTAAGCTTGTCAAGTTCCGCTCTTATCATCTGAAAAGATTTTTTTTTAAAACCGAAGTTTTAATCCGCTGCACTAATTCACCCCCCTCTTAGTGCTGCTCAGATCCTAACAATTGGTATCGAGCAAGGTTATCTCTCATATTTGGTTTAATACCCAAGAGATGGCTTACTCCGGCATGCAAGAGGGCCATTCTATCACACGTCCACCTATGTTTAATGGGTCGGATTACACGTATTGGAAGACTCGGATGAGGATCTTCCTCATTTCTATGGATTTTGAGCTTTGGACTATTGTTAAAAACGAATTTCAAAAATCTTCTCTTCCGATGAATGAATGGAATGAATGAGGAGAAGAAGGTTTTTGCTTTAAATGCAAAGGCTATGAATGCCTTGTTTTGTGCACTAGTCAAAAACGAATTTAATCGTGTTTCAATTTGTGATTCGGCTTTTGATATTTGGAGAACTCTTGAGGTCACTCATGAAGGCACTAGCCGAGTGAAAGAGTCCAAAATCAACATTCTTGTGCACTCTTATGAACTTTTTCGAATAAAACCAAGTGAGTCCATCGGAGACATGTACACCGGTTTCTGGATGTCATCAATGGACTCAAAGCTCTTGGTAAAGATTTTACTAACTTTGAACTAGTAACTAAAATCTTAAGATCCCTCCCTAAAAGTTGGGATCCAAAAGTTTCTGACCATTCAAGAGGCCAAAGACCTTAAAAAACATTCCCTCTTGAAGAACTCATTGGGTCTCTAATGACCTACGAAATGACATGTCAAGCTCATGACGAGCTCGAGAACCCCCTTCCAAAGAACAGGAAGGATATGGCACTCAAATCACAAGAAGACCACTTGAAAGGAACATCAAGTGATGAGGACAGTGACAATGACATTGCACTTTTGACTCAAAAATTCAAAAAATATTTAAGGAAGAACAAATTTAAAAATAATACAAAAAATAAATTTAAACAAAAGAAGGACCAAGTGATTTGCTATGAATGCAAAAAACCGGGACACTACAAGAACGATTGCCCTCAAGCCAAAAAGCGAACACCAAAGAAGAAGACGCTCAAGGCAACATGGGATGACTCAAGCACATCCGAAGAAGAGGAGTCCAACACCGAGCAAGTTGCTCACTACGCCCTAATGGCCTTCGAAGAAGAGGTAACGGATTTAATTAATGCAGATTTACCTTATCATGATTTATTAAATGCCTTCCATGAGTTATTTGATGAATGTAAGACAATTTGTAGAAAATACAAATTGCTAAGAAAGGAGCATGATAGTCTTACTTGTGCTTTTGATAAATTGAAAACTAAATATCATGATTGTCTAGCTCCATGTGCTAAATGCCATGATTTAGAAACTCTACAAAATGAGAACTTAGTACTTAAGGACACCTTGAAGAAATTCGAGGTCGATAGCAAGTCCTTAAACATGATCCTTACAAATAAGGTTCACGTTCCTAAAAGGAGTGGAATCGGATTTGTGAGAAGTACTCACCAAAATCCAACCACCTTCATTAAAGGTCCTATCTTACATGTTCAACACCAAAGCAATTGCAATTTTTGTTGCAAATATGGACATATAACTTACCAATGTCCATTCAAGAAAATTAGTCCGAACAAATTGATTTGGGTTCCTAAAGGAACCATAATCAAGTCTATGTAACATGATAAACAAGTTAGATTAGTTTTTGAGGCACCCAAAAGCAAATGGGTACCTAAAAATAATTCCTTCTTGTAGAAACATACACCATCACATGCTAAGAGCAAGAGATGGTATCTTGATAGTGGATGCTCAAGGCATATGACCGGAGATCCATCCCAATTCACCAAGCTCACTAGCATGGACGAAGGCTATGTCACCTTCGGAGACAACAACAAAGGCAAAATCATTGGCAAGGGAACCATAGGTAACAAATCAAGTTTTTCCATTGATGATGTGTTACTAGTTGATGAATTAAAACATAATCTATTGAGCATTAGTCAATTATGCGATAAAGGTTATATCGTTAGATTTGAATCAAATATGTGCATTATTGAAAAACCAAGTCATAACATGACTATGATTGCTTTAAAACAAAATAATGTCTATACCATCAATCTTGATGAACTAAGTAATGAAATGTGTTTCTCCGCCATAAATGATGATGCTTGGCTTTGGCATAGGAGATTAGGCCATGCAAGTATGAAAATAATATCTAAAATCTCATCTCAAGAATTAGTACGAGGGATTCCGAATATGAAGTTTATTAAAGATAAGGTATGCGATGCATGTCAACTAGGGAAACAAATAAAAACAAGCTTCAAACCAAAAAATCAAAGTAGCACCACTAGACTGTTACAATTGATCCATTTGGACTTATTTGGACCAATTGATACAACTAGTCTAGGTGGAAGCAAATATGCTTTTGTGATTGTGGATGACTACTCTAGATACACTTGGACCTATTTCTTAGCTCACAAAAGTGATTGTTTCAAGTGTTTCTCTAAATTTTGTAAACTCACTCAAAACGAAAAAGGGTTCATGATTTCATCAATTCGGAGTGATCATGGTGGCGAATTTCAAAACCATGACTTTCAAAATTTTTGTGAAGTTAATGGATACAACCATAACTTCTCCACTCCGAGAAATCCCCAACAAAATGGAGTAGTTGAAAGAAAAAATAGAAACCTACAAGAAATGGCAAGAACTATGTTAAATGAACATAGTTTACCTAAGTATTTTTGGGCTAAAGCCGTAAATACAGCTTGCTACATCATAAATAGTGTCCTAATAAGACCATCCTTATCAAAAACTCCCTATGAATTATGGAATAACAAAAAACCCAATATTTCCTATTTTAAAGTTTTCGGTTGTAAATGCTTTATTTTAAATGAAAGGGATGCCTTAGGAAAATTTGATGCTAAATCCGATGAAGGCATCTTTCTTGGTTACTCTTCCATTTCTAAAGCTTTTCAGGTTTTTAATAAAAGAACCTTAGTAATTGAAGAGTCTATTCATGTAGTTTTTAGTGAAGTTTCAAATTTAAAGAAAAATGATTTTGATGATGATCTTGGTTTTGATAATTTGAATTTAAATGAACTCCCTCCTCAAAATGGCAACTTGGATGCACCTTCTTCCGAAATTTCCTTACCTAAGGAATGGAAGTATATAGATGCTCATCCAAAGGAGCTAATTATAGGAGATACATCTAAAGGGGTTCAAACTCGTTCCTCTTTCAAGAATTTTTGTGCAAATGCCGCCTTTCTCTCTCAAATCGAACCTAAGTGCATTGACGAGGCCATAAAAGATGATTTTTGGGTTATTGCAATGCAAGAGGAATTGAATCAATTTGAGAGAAACAAGGTGTGGGAGCTTGTTCCTAGACCTAGTGACCATTTAGTGATTGGTACTAAGTGGGTCTTTAGAAACAAGCAAGATGAAAATGGTATCGTGGTTAGAAACAAGGCTAGATTAGTGGCCAAAGGTTTCAACCAAGAAGAAGGTATCGATTACGAAGAAACCTTCGCTCCCGTGGCTCGATTAGAAGCCATAAGGATGCTCCTTGCCTATGCTAGTTGTTATAATCTTAAACTATTTCAAATGGATGTCAAAAGTGCCTTCTTGAATGGTTTTATTTCTGAAGAAGTATATGTCGAACAACCTCCCGGATTTGAAAATTCTCTTCTTCCTAATCATGTATTCAAATTGACTAAGGCTCTCTTTGGCTTGAAACAAGCTCCTAGAGCTTGGTATGAAAGGCTTAGTTCCTTTCTTATTTTAAATAATTTTATCAAAGGCAAGGTTGATACTACATTATTTATTAAACATTTTGAAAATAATTTTCTTATTGTACAAATTTATGTCGACGATATTATTTTTGGATCTACGGATGAATCACTATGTGAAACATTTGCCAAATTATGAGTCATGAATTTGAAATGAGTTTAATGGGAGAATTAACTTTCTTTTTAGGATTACAAATCAAACAACTTAAGGATGGTATATTTCTTAACCAATCTAAATATACGATAGAATTGTTAAAACGATTTAACATGGATAATTCAAAAGCAATAAACACCCCTATGAGTACTGCGACTAAGTTAGATATGGATGAAAATAGTGAAAATTTCGATCAAAAAACATATAGGGGTATGATAGGTAGTCTACTCTACCTTACCGCGACTAGACCAGATATCATGTTTACTGTAGGACTTTGTGCTAGGTTTCAATCAAATCCTAAATTATCTCATCTTAAAAGTGTTAAAAGAATATTTAGATATCTTAAAGGAACTCCAAATTTAGGTTTATGGTATCCAAAATCCAAAAAATTTGATTTAATGGCTTATGCGGATGCCGATTTAGTGTAGGATTGATAGAAAAAGTACATCCAGAACATGCCAATTTTTAGGACATGCACTTGTTTCTTGGACTTCCAAGAAACAAAATTCAGTTGCACTATCTACGGCGGATGCCGAATACATTGCTGCGAGTGCATGCTGTGCACAAGTTGTATGGATGAAAAATACATTAGAAGACTATGGAATTCATTTTAAAAATATCCCCATAAAATGTGATAATACTAGTGCCATATGTCTTACTAAAAATCCAATTCAGCACTCTAGAACTAAGCACATCGACGTTAGGCACCATTTCATACGCGATCATGTCCTTAACAATGATGTTGTTCTAGAATTCATTGACACAAAGCATCAATTAGCAGATATATTTACAAAAGCCCAAAATGAAGACCAATTTGAATTTATTAGAAGGGAACTAGGCATGTTAAATTGTCCTTGAAAATAAGCTTGTTTGAATATATGTTTTGAAATTTTTTTTTTAAAATTCTAGATATATGCTTCTGGATGAATGCTGATTTTTTCGTTTAAGCTGAATTCTGGATAAGTATTTTTGGCAAATTTGAATGATTAATCTTAATGCTGTATTCTTTCTCTAATGATTTTATGATATTTTATGAATCTTGAAATTAATGGCTTGATTATGAGTTTCAAGTTGACGAATTGAATTTGAATGGGTTTGTATTCGAATTATGATCTTGACTTATTGAAGTTACTACTTGAAATTTTTTTTTATCCCAATCTCTTCCTTGTACATCTACAATTTTTTTTTTGATAGAAGAGATTTGATAAAATGAATGAATGCTGAATTTTCCTTTAAGATGAATTTAGCATACTTAACTTTGAATGGTAAAATTTTTTCGATCAATTTGAATTTCGATGTTATAATCACAAATTATGTGCTTCAAGTCTCATTCCCTTTTTGTTGATGACAAAGGGGGAGAAAAGTGATGACTTGTATCATTTCAATAGCATGACTTATATGAATTGCAAAAGCTACTGTTATATGAATGTCTTATATGCCTTACAAAATCTTTGAGAATTGCAAAGCTACTGTAATATGAATGTCTTATATGCCTTGCAAAATCTTTGAGAATTGCAAAAGCTACTGTAATATGAATGTCTTATATGCCTTGCAAAATCTTTGAGAATTGCAAAGCTATTGTAATATGAATGTCTTATATGTCTTGCAAAATCTTTGAGAATTGCAAAAGCTACTGTAATATGAATGTCTTATATGCCTTGCAAAATCTTTGAGAATTGCAAAGCTACTGTAATATGAATGTCTTATATGCCTTGCAAAATATTTGAGAATTGCAAAGCTACTATAATATGAATGTCTTATATGCCTTGCAAAATCTTTGAGAATTGCAAAAGCTAATGTAATATGAATGTCTTATATGCCTTGCAAAATCTTTGAGAATTACAAAGCTACTGTAATATGAATGTCTTATATGCCTTGCAAAATCTTTGAGAATTGCAAAAGCTACTGTAATATGAATGTCTTATATGCCTTGCAAAATCTTTGAGAATATCGCAAGATCGATTGATCATATTGAAAGCATGTCAAACATGTATATCATGAAATTCATATTGATAATATTTATCATCTATCGTAGTAAAATTTGTCTCTTATCTTTCGACTTGAAAAGGATTTTCATTGAAGTTTAGCATTGACATTATGCTAAATGAGAAAAACGATAAGTTCTACGGTTAGAATTTATCGGTTCATGCTTGAATTCATGGGATGGAATTCAAGTGGGTTTATCTTCTCATAATATGGCATATAGATAGGGGGAGTTATGTTTAACTCCGTCATCAATTGATTGTCATCATCAAAAAGGGGGAGATTGTTAAATCTCAGATTTTGATGATAAAATCAATTGATGGGTTATTTGATCTAATCCATATTATTGAGTTAAGTGTGCAGGATTAACTACGATAACCAGAAAACACAAAGCAAGGATACCAGAGTCAAGTTCGATGGGCGTTTAAGAGTTGAAGAATCGCCGGAATCTTCCGGAACCACCGAGAAAAAAAATCGAAACTGCCGGAATTTTCGGAAGTTCACCGAAGAGATCGTCGGAGGTTCACGGAGATCACCGAGAAGGCTCGGCTACTCATTAAAGTCATCACAAGTTCGGGAGCTTGCTGGGAGCCCGTCGGAAGAAGTTCGTCGGAAAGCTCGCCGGAACAAGACTCGACGTTCGCGGTTGAAAATTTGCTTAGGATATGTTTTTGTTAAGTAGTTAACTTGTAATTAGGATTAGGATTAAGAAATAATCCTATATCCTGGTTAGGGGCCAACTGGCCCAAAATTAGACGTGGTTTGGGCTAAGTTTGAAGCCCAACCAGTCAACCGAAGAGTCTGGCGGTGGCACTGCCAGACTAGGCGGTTGCACCGCCCAGCACCCGAGAGCTGGGCGGTGGCACCACCTAGTGCCAAAGAGCCAGGCGGTGGCACCGCCCAGCACTATCAACTTCTGACACTGACAAGCGGTGGCACCGCCATTGACAGGCGGTGGCACCGCCACTGACAGGCGGTGGCACCGCCACTGACAGGCGGTGGCACCGCCAGCATCGGGAACTTCACGAGAATTCAAATTTGGAGCCCAAATTTGAATCCTCTTGAGGCCTATAAATACCCCTCAAATCTCAGCTGAGATTACAACTTTTTGAGCAGCAAGAGTTTGAGAGAAAGGTCTTAGAAAAGTGTTAGCTTGTCTTCTTTTCAATTTGCTAGTGTTCACCTCATCTCTTCTCGAAAATCTGTAAGAGAGTGAACCGCTTGTAAAGAGTTGTAAGAGGGGTATTTACCCTTCCATTTCAAGAGACTTGCTAGTGGAAGCTGGGAGCCTCATCAAAGAGGGCCTCATAAAGTGGAGTAGGTCATTTGACGAACCACTCTAAAATCGGCGTGATCCTTGGTTTGCATTTCATTATTGCTATTTACATTATTGCAAACCTTCTTATATGCTTTAGTTCCTTATTACTTTTGCTACGCATATTTAAGAATACACTTTCAAGATTAAGCTTGTCAAGTTCCGCTCTTATCATACGAAAGATTTTTTAAAAACCGAAGTTTTAATCCGCTGCACTAATTCACCCCCCCCCCTCTTAGTGCTGCTCCGATCCTAATAGGCAGCACTGCCATCTGCGTGCAAGCTCCCCGCCAGCGGCCGGTGGGCTGCTACAATGACATCGACCTATGCGCGAGCAATGTGCGCGCAGGTATGGCTGCCTGCAGTGGTGCCTGCAAGCAAGGCCGCAGGCATGGTGGTTGCCTACGTGTGGGCACTGCGCCCGTGCGCAAGGGCGGCACCTATGGGTGCTAGACCTACGGGCGTAGCTTGCGGGCACAGTGCCCGCAAGGGCCGCGACGCCTGTAGGAGGTTAGCCCACATGGGCGAGCTGCGTGTGGGTTGCATGCTCGCAAGGGCGGCACAACGCCTACAAGAGGGGGAGTCGTCTACAGGAACGACGCCTACAGGCACTGCACCAGCGGGCATAGCGCCCTTGGGGTCTCGATAGTTTTGCCCCTCGAAATTTTAGAAATTCTAATTTCTGTCCTTTATCCAAATTATGAAAATACCCCCTCATAATTTAGAAAATTCCTTACATGTCCTTGATTTAAGAAAATATTAATTAATTAAAAAGTTTAATTGATTATTATTATCTAGAAGTCCTACATAATAATATTTACATGTGATATATGATGTGTGGATGGATGATCATGGACTGTGTGATGATGTGTGTACTTGTGATCATTATTATTGGAGCTTATGAACCTCCATTTTATTTCTTATTTATTGTCAGGCCTATATACCTATGATTAAGTTGTAATCAAATGAGGAGGCATAGCGGGAGCTGTTGAATCTCGGATTTTGATGATGAAATCAATTGATGGGTTAATTGATCTAATCCATATTATTGAAGTTAAGTGTGCAGGATTAACTATGAAAGCCTAAAAACATAAAGCAAGGATACCGGAGTCAAGTTCGATGGACGTTTGAGAGTTCGAAGATTCGTCGGAGATGTTGTCGGAACCAACCAAGAAAGATCGGAGACTTGTCAGAACTTTCGGAAGTCTGCCAAAGAGATCGTCAGAGGTTCGCAGAGATCACCGAGAAAGCTCGGCTACTCGTTGAATCGTCACAAGATCGAGAGCCTGCTAGGAGTCCATCGGAAGAGACCCGAGGGCGTATCGGAAGTCCACCGGAAGATCGCAGGAAAGCTCGCAGAAACAAAACTCGACGTTGGTCAGTTAAAAACTTGCTTAGGATTATGTTTTTAGGTATGTAGTTCACCTGTAATTAGGGTTAGGATTAAGAGACAATCCTATATCTTGGTTATGGGCCAATTGGGCCCAAAAGTGACCTGGTTTGGGATGGATGTGAAGTCCAACTAGAGATCTATAAGGATGGGCGGTGGCACCGCCTAGAGCCCGAAGTGTCAGGCGGTGGCACAGCCACCGATAGGCGGTGGCACCGCTAGCCTCGGAAACCCAAGAGAATTCAAAATTTGAAGCCCAAATTTGAATCCTCTTGGGGCCTATAAATACCCCTCAATTCTCAGCAGAGAATACAACTTTTGCAAATAAATAGTTTGAGATAAGAGCCTTAGCAAAGTCTTAGTAAGTCTTGTTTTCAAATTGCTTGAGTGTTCACCTCCTTTCTTCTTGTTGAAAAAAATGTAAGAGTGTGAACCACTTGTAAAGGTTGTAAGAGGAGTATTAGTCCTTCCCCTTTAAAGTGATTTGCTAGTGGAAGTTGGGAGCCTCATTAAAGAAGGCTTCGCAAGTGGATGTAGGTTATTTGACCGAACCACTTTAAATTGGCGTGTTCATTGAATCTGTGAGTACTTACCTTTTTGCAATCGTTTCCGGTTTCTTACTTTACTCAAGTTACAATCAAAGAGAAATCTCCTTGTATTTTACGGAATCATTTTCGAACTTACAAGTTTTAATCCGCTGCACTAATTCACCCCCCCCCTCTTAGTGCCGCTCCGATCCTAACAATTAGTGTCTGAGCAAGGCTCACTCTCATATTTGGTTTAATACCCAAGAGAGATGGCTTACTCCGACATGCATGAGGGTCATTTTATCACACGTCCACCTATGTTTAATGGGTCGGATTACACGTATTGGAAGACCCGTATGAGGATCTTCCTCATTTCCATAGATTTCGAGCTTTGGACTACTGTCGAAAATGGATTTAAAAAATCTTCTCTTTCGATGAGTGAATGAAGTGAATCAGAGAAGAAGGTTTTTGCTTTAAACGCAAAGGCTATGAATGCCTTGTTTTGTGCACTAGACAAAAATAAGTTTAATCATGTTTCAATTTGTGATTCGGCTTTTGATATTTGGAGAACTCTTGAGGTCACTCATGAAGGCACTAGCCAAGTGAAAGAGTCTAAAATCAACATCCTTGTGCACTCTTATGAACTCTTCCGAATGAAACCAAGTAAGTCCATCGAAGACATGTACACCCATTTCACGGATGTCATCAATGGACTCAAAGCTCTTGGTAAAGATTTCTCTAACTTCGAACTAGTAAATAAAATCTTAAAATCCCTTCCTAAAAGTTGGGATCAAAAAATTATGGCCATTCAAGGGGCCAAGGACCTTAAAACATTCCCTCTTGAAGAACTTATTGGATCTCTAATGATCTACGAAATGACGTATCAAGATCATGACGAACTCGAGAACCCCCTTCCAAAGAACAGGAAGGATATGACACTCACATCACAAGAAGATCACTTGAAAGGAACATCAAGTGATAAGGAAAATGAAAATGACATTGCACTCTTGACTCAAAAAATTAAAAAAATTTTAAGAACGAACAAATTTAAAAATAACACCAAAAACAAACTTGAATATAAAAAGGACCAAGTGATATGCTATGAATGCAAGAAGCTAGGGCATTTTAAAAATGAATGCCCCCAAGCCAAGAAGAAGCAACCAAAGAAGAAGAAAGCTCTAAAGGCAACTTGGGACAATTCAAGTGATTCCGAAAGTGAAGAAGCTAGCAACAAAGAAGAGGCAAACTTCACACTAATGGCTTTGGGAGAAGAGGTATGTGATTTAATTAATGAAGATTTATCTTCTGAAGAACTCTCTATCGCTTTTCATGAATTATTTGATGAATGTAGAACTATTAGTAAGAAGTTAAATATCTTAAAGAAAGAGCATGTTTTACTACAAAATAAGTTTGATAGTCTTCAAACTCCTCCATGATCTAAGTGTGAGCATTTAGAAGCAATAAAAAATAAAAATTTACTTCTTAAAGAAACCTTAAACAAGTTTAAGGTTGGTAGCAAAGGATTATATATGATCCTTGCAAACAAGGGTCACGTCGCAAATAGAAGTGGAATTGGATTTGTAAACGGATCACATCAAAATCCTACCACTTTCATAAAAGGACCTATATTACATGTTTCATCTTATATGAAATGCAACTTTTGTTGCAAATCCGGACATATTGCCTACAAATGTCCATTTAGGAAAATTAGTCCACATAAATTAATATGGGTTCCTAAAGGAACTATAAATGATTCAATAATGAATAACAAAATTAGTGGATCAATTTTTTAGGCACCCAAAATCAAATAGGTACCTAAAAATCATCCTCTTTTATAGACAAACCCACAAGCTAGGAGAAAGAGATGGTATCTCGATAGTGGATGCTCAAGACATATGACTGGAGATCCATCTCATTTTTCTATGCTCACTAGCAAAGAAGAAGGGTACGTTACCTTCGGAGACAACAACAAAGGCAAAATCATTGGCAAGGGAACTATAGGTAACAAATTAAGTTTTTCTATTGATGATGTATTAATAGTTGATGGATTGAAACATAATCTCATGAGTATTAGTCAATTATGCGATAAAGATTATATCGTTAGATTCGAATCAAATATGTGTATTATCGAAAAACCAAACAATAACATGACTATGATTGCATTAAAATAAAATAATGTCTACACCATCAACCTTGATGAACTAAGTAATGAGATGTGCTTCTCTGCTCTAAATGATGATGCTTGGCTTTGGCATAGGAGATTAGGCCATGCAAGCATGAAACTGATATGTAAGATCTCATCTAGAGAATTAGTACGAGGAATTCCAAATATGAAGTTTAATAAGGACAAAGTATGCGATGCATGTCAACTAGGTAAACAAATAAAAACTAGTTTCAAACCAAAAAATCAAATTAGCAACACTAGACCATTACAATCGATCCATTTGGACTTATTTGGACCAATTGACATGACAAGTCTAGGAGGAAGCAAATATGCTTTTGTAATTATGGATGAAAATAGTGAAAATCTTGATCAAAAAACATATAGGGGAATGATAGGTAGTCTACTCTACCTCACCGCAACTAGATCGGATATCATGTTTAGTATAGGACTTTGCGCTAGATTTCAATCCAATCCTAAATTATCTTATCTTAAGAGTGTTAAAAGAATATTTACATATCTTAAAGGAACTCCAAATTTAGGATTGTGGTATTCAAAATCTGATAAATTCGATTTAATAGCTTATGCAGATGCCGATTTTGGCGGATGCAAGATAGATAGAAAAAGTACATCTGGAACATGCCAATTTTTAGGACATGCACTTGTTTCTTGGACTTCCAAGAAACAAAATTCAGTTGCACTATCTACGGCGGAAGCCGAATACATTGCTACAAGTACATGCTGTGCACAAGTTGTTTGGATGAAAAATACATTAGAAGACTATGGAATTCATTTGAAAAACATTCTCATAAAATGTGATAATACAAGTACCATATGTCTTACCAAAAATCCGATTCAGCACTCTAAAACTAAGCATATAGATATTAGGCATCATTTCATATGTGATCATGTCCTTAACAATAATGTCGTTTTAGAATTTATTGAAACAAAGCATCAATTAGCAGACATTTTTACAAAAGCCTTAAATGAAGATCAATTTGAATTCATTAGAAGGGAACTAGGTATGTTAAATTGTCCCTGAAATTAAGCTTGTTTGAATGTATTTTTCTAAAAAAAGTCTCATCCTTGTTCCGTTCTTTTGTGGCTTTGATTTCATCATTCTCTTCCAATTCCAAATGATTTATTAAAGTATAACCCAATATCTCAACCTATCTTGAGTCAAACACCTCTAAAAAAAAACAAAAGATGGGAAGAAAGAATTCTTTCTTCTCTTTCGTGGCATGCCAGCGGTGGCACCACCCGAGAGCCCCTTTATAAACCGAGGGGTTAGGGTTGGCGGTGACACCACCCCCAACCCGTGAAAAACTGCCTCAAGCTCACCCACAACATCTCTAAATCTTCACTCCAGCATTTAGAAGCCTTGGAGAGGGATTCTTGTTGGTCCAAGCTCTCCATCTTTCAAGAAATTCTCAATAAGGTAAAATATGAAAATTTTCCTCTCTTCTCTTTATTTTACCTACTCCTTACAGTTTCTTTCATATATTATCTTGTCTAGATAATGGCCCCTAAAAGATCAAAAGGGAAAAGGGTTGAAGGAGATTTATATGACAAAGACCTTTTTAGATCCAAAGAAGTAGCTCTTAGGTTTTCAAACTTCGGAACAAGACGTATCCATAAGGGTAAACATGTTGATCTCAATGAACTAGAAAACCTAGAACCCATTAGGTGGTTTGCACATCTAGATGCCCTACCTCTGCTACAAATAAATGAACCAATTTATCCTAGGTTAGTTAGGCTATTTTATGCAAACTTATAGGTGGATAATGATAACCTAAGTACTTACCTACTAGGAACACAAATTAGAATTTTTGATAGTACTATTTGTGAACTAATTGGAATCACTGAAAAAGATAGGGGTTGTTATTTTAGAGGTAAATGGGATGTCAATATAATCGGGGCAACTTACTCCGAAGCCATCAAAACTATTTTTGTAAATCCGGACCTCGGCATAATACCCAAGAGTTGCGAGCACTTATTGCCCTTTAACTCTAAAATCCTTCATCATATAATAACCAGCATACTATTCCCTAAGCAATTTCATCTTGTTGAAATGAGTCTAGTGGAAATAAGCACCATGTATTGAATTATGACCGATCAACATAACTGTTTTGGATACTCAATCTGGCAACACATGCAGGATATTATAGCTAAAGACACTATGTTGCCATATGGAGAGTTAATCACTCGATTCCTACTTGCCCATGACATTTGTATCCCACCCGATGAAGAAACAATTCAAAGTGATCGGTATAACATCATCAATAGAAATCTGCTAAAAAGGCTTAGGTGCACATTTAGCAACGGTATATGGGTTAGGCAACCAAGAAGGACTGATCCAATTCCCCCACCAGTAGAACACCCCGAAACACCAATTCTTAGGGGAAATGAATCTCCTCTTCCTTGTCCCTTTAGCGCAGCACCTTCGGCTCCTGTTTCATCCTCCGAAGAACTCATTATGGCAGAATTGTATTAGATCAAATCGCAGCAAGAACAAATTCAAATCCAGCAAATTGAAATTTTGAAGGAACTACGACAAGTGAATCAAAAAATTGATGTCATATATCAGCACTATGGCTTACCTCCCAAGGATTAATCGATGTAGTTTCTTATTCTGTTCTGATTACTCTTAATGTGAAGTTAGAAGTCTGTCATCTTCTTTTGAACAAAAAAACTGAACCGTTGTTTAAGATGTATTGTTAAATTCTAGATAATTGCTAATTTAGTTTGGAATCTGGATAAATATTTCTTGCGAGATTTGTTAGGATCAAGAGCACTAAGGGGGGGGGGGGGTGAATTAGTGCAGCGGAAATCTTACAGCGATTAAAACCGAAAGGTGCGTTCGTTCGATAAAATCTATTATGATGCAAAAGCCGATTCATAGTTTGTATCTAAGTGCAGTTTACGCAGTTTGCGTCTAAATGCAGTTTTGTGTCTAAATGCAGTTTGCGTCTAAATGCAGATTGCGTCTAAGCGCAGTTTGCATCTAAGCGCAGTTTGCGTCTAAGCGTAGATTGCGTCTAAGCGCAGTTTGCATCTAAACACAGTTTGCGTCTAAACACAGTTTGCGTCTAAGCGCAGTTTGCGTCTAAACACAGTTTGCATCTAAACACAGTTTGCGTCTGAGCGCAGTTTGCGTCTAAACACAGTTTGCGTCTAAGCGCAGTTTACGTCTAAACGCAGTTTGCGTCCAAACACAGTTTACGTCTAAGCACAGTTTACGTCTAAACACAGTTTGTTTCTAGGCACGGTTTACATCTAAATGCAGTTTACGTCTAAGCGCAGATGACAGTTCGCAGTTATGAATGGAATCAAAACATAAACGTATACTGCAAAGATACTCGTTCGTAAAAGCGCAGAAGACAGTTTGCAGTTATAAATGGAATCAAGACGTAAACGTAAACTGCACAGAAACTCGTTCGTAAAAGCGCAAAAGACAGTTTGCAGTTATAAATAGACTCAAGACGTAAATGTAAGCTGCGATGTAAAGATCGTACGAAAACACCGTTTTACGTCTGAATGCAGATTCGGAAAGATTAGAACTTAGAAACTTGTTCGTAAAAGTGCAGAGAGCAGTAGCTATGTAGGAGGTTTGCAGTAATGATAAAATGCTCAAAATAAAAGCAAACTAGAGATTTAGAGTGGTTCGGTCAGTCTTGACCTACTCCACTTTTGGCTTCCTCCACCGATGAGGTCACCGACGTCAACTAGAGGCCTTCCTTCAATAGGCGAAGGCCAACTGCCCTTTTACAGTTTCTCTCCTTTTGACGGGCTCAGGAGACAACCCTTACAGATCCTTTCTCTCCTCTCTTTACAACTCAAGACTTGAAGAACAGAAAGAGGAGAACTTTTGGACTTTACACAAATTTGAGCTCTTAGAATCATAGAAAAGATCAAGAATTCAGTGTGGATCTGTATCTTTTTAGTGCTGAATGGGTGGGGTATTTATAGGCCCTAACCCAGTTCAAATTTGGAGATCAAAACGATCAAATCGAAATTCGGGATCAGGCGGTTGCACCTCCATTTGGAGAGGTTGCAATCACTCGGGCAGAGCTCGAAGATCGAGCCCATTTGGGCGGTGCCACCTCTGTGGGGCGGTTGCACCTCTCTGCCGAGCTTCGAAGACCGAGCTCGGCGGTTGCACCGCCGACTGGAGAGGTTGCACCGCCTGGCGAGCTCGAAACTTGAGCTCTGGCGGTGCTACCTCCTCGATAGAGGAGGTTGCACCGCCAGCCTCACTCGAGATCGAGCCACGGGCGGTTGCACCTCTTGGGCTGGGGCGGTTGCACCGCCCGCCTCGCTAGGAGACATAGCCTGGGCGGTGCTACCTCCAACCTCGGCAGTGCCACCTCTTTTACTATTTTAGCTCACTTGGTTTGGCTCCAAACTTGGCCCAAACCAGTCCAACTTGAGCCTAATTGGCCCTTACTTGGGTTATAGGATTAACACCTAATCCTAACCCTAATTAACATGCTAACTATGAATTTAAAGACATTTTCTAAGCTATTACAAAGTCCGCAAATCAAGACTTCTTTCTCGTGAAGCTCCAAAGCAAACTTTCGGCGGTCTTCCGATGAACTCTCGGAAACCATTCTGCGGACTCCCTAAGAAGCTCCTAGACTTCACGATTTGATCTTAGCAAGTTCCAATGAGCTTCTTGACGGCAAGCTCCGATCTTTCTCGGTGAGCTCTGGTAGCATTCCCGGACGAACCTTCCGGACTTCCGTCGAACTCTCGAACTTCGCGAACAAATCCTTAAAGCGCTTGACTCCGACACTTTGTTTCGCTTTTATGTCTTCATCGTTATCATAGTTAATCCTGCACAATTAAAACAAAACTTCGATCGAGACAATTAATCCTAAGCAATTTAACCAAGTTGTCCCAAGATGTCATTGGTCCTCGATGCTTCGTCCGATTCTTCGGCGCATCGTCCTCTCCTGCAGCCTATTGCCCAATCAGCCAGTTGACTCCGCAACTCCGATATCCTTGACACAATACCCGCTCTTCTTGGCCCGATGCCCGAGTCCACGGCTCGAAGCCTTCTATCGATACGTCGATCGATCCACCGGCCCGACGTCCAATCTTCTGACATGTTCCTTCGGCACAACATGATTTTCCTGCTTTAATTGTCTCATCCTGATCGAAGCACCCTGCGTCACTCAAAACGCAGATTAAATCATAAACATATATCAAGTAGTTTCATCATCAAAATACGAGATTCAACAATCTCCCCCTTTTTGATGATGACAACTACTTGATGACGGAGTTAAACTCAACTCCCGGAGTTTAAACAAACTCCCCCTATCAATATGCCATATTGATAGAAACTCTTAGATTCAAAAATCTAAGCAACATGTCATCATAAACGGAGTTAACCTTAACTCCCAGAGTTTAAACAAACTC
Organism: Musa schizocarpa; assembly: GCA_900464855.2. NCBI lineage: Eukaryota > Viridiplantae > Streptophyta > Magnoliopsida > Zingiberales > Musaceae > Musa > Musa schizocarpa. Next base: position 5,538,014 of record LS990916.1, read on the forward strand.
CCCCTATCAATATGCCATATTGATAGAACCTTAAATTCAAACTGAATTCAAGTCATTGCAATATTCATCATGAATACTTGCAACACGTCAACATGAACATATGCATAAACTTATGCATCACATGTCATGTCATCAACATACTTCTCCCCCTTTGTCATCAACAAAATTGAGAAGTACCACAATCAAGTGTGTGTGATATTGGTTCAACTCATTGCATGAAAATCATAATATCAAGTTTTATCATCATGCAAGTTTGCTAATATCAAATATCAACATGAAAAATTGCGATGTAAGCTTTTGATATCATAACACAAACATTTCAAGTGTTTATCAATTGTAGCATTTCATCACATGGTAAGATATCAACGCGTAAAATTACGATACAAGTTCTTGATATCTTAACGCATGATGCAAACATGGCATAATGCAAGTTTGGCAATCATAGCATCAATTCATATATCTCTTAATGATGCAAGCATTGCAAATATGGCAATCATATCAATTCATATATCTCTTGATGATGCAAGCATAGCATCAGTGTTCATAGCATCAATTCATATATTTCTCCCCCTTTGTCATCAACAAAACGGAGAACGATATAAGCAAATTTTAAGCATAAGTGCTTGTTGTTATGTATGTGAAATAAATCCTTGCAAGTAAAAACACTTTCATCCATATTCATCAAATCCATTTCTCAAAAATTATTTTTCACATGATGTGTGTATGAGAGATGTATTTGCTAGTTAATTACATATGTCAAAAATCAATGATATGAACTAAACTTAATATGACATATGCTTGTTAAGTTTGGAAGAGAGTGAACTTGATATGTTAGATTCAAGAGAATCCGAAAATGAAATTTGACTCTTTCTTCCATTCGGATAAGGTTTTGCTATAGATATTCAATTACAATCATGAAGGTAAAGCATACTTGTTACCATGGAAGTTTTGTATTCAAGCACATAATTTTCAACATATAATTGTGTAAAATCATTATACCAATCAAGTGATTCAATCATTCAATCAAGAAGGTTCGAAAAATAATTTTAACACGTTCAATCATTAGGACGTATTTTTGCCATAGTTTTTAAATACAATCATAAAGATAAGACATGCTCATCATCATGGTAGTATGATAGCAAGTTTACCATATACAAGCTACCAAAAAATTTCTAAATTTTAAGGCCCGCAAGCTAGTAATTTTGAGATGTTCAAGAAAGCAACTCTTGCTTCTTGAAATATAAGTTTTGCTAGATGTGCAAGTTAACTTTTTGCTTCTTGAGATAGGCAAGATAGCATTCCTTGGTGATGTTCAATATAGCTAAGTTCTACATCATGCAAGCTAGTGAATTTTATAACATTTTAGAACATGCATAATCACCAAAGCATCATAAATTTTAATGATGTGCAAAATTACAAATTTTGCATGATTGCATTTGTGTGTCATGAGATCTGCAAGATAGCACTTCTTAGTGATGTTCAAGATAGCAATTTCTTCTCTTTTGAGAAGTGCAATTTTTGCTTTCTTCTTGAATTGTGCAAGCTAGCTATCTCCCCTTTTGTCATTGTCAAAAAGAAGGGAAAAACCCTTTACATCAATTTTTAAATCATGACAAAGGTTAGTATCAATCTTATTTGTGCATCATTATATTTTCAAATTAAAACATGCACATTTTTCAAAAAACAAATAAACTCATTATTATATGCATGATTCCAAATCATCATTCATATTATTTCAATCATTGTTTCAATCACCACTTATAGCTTATCATGCACAATATATAAAATCATCTAACATGATACAATCATTTATTTTCAAAATATTTATCACTATTTTAATGTATGATAATGAAGTATTCATGATACCGAACATTGAATCAGTATTTATCACTTCATTTTAATCATGATTCCAAACATTTATCATTTAAAGCATTCATGATACACAAAAAAAAAAAAACATGTGCATCATTCCAAATCATAAATATTTTAAATCATCATGATATTAATTTGTCACATTGCATCCTACCATGCATGATCGAAACTTCTCATTTGCATACATCAAAATAAATTCATGAATATCTCATGCATTCATATCATCACTTGAGGAGTATTGAAAAGGAATAATTGGGTGATGAGATAAATATTTCATGAGTACAAAGAATTGCATAAAAATCATATCATGAATACAAGGAATACAAGTCACAATCATTCAAGAGAAAATTCATTATTCATTTTCAATTCATTCAATTTGATAAATCAAGATCATGATTTTGATAAAACTTATTTCAATTTTAAATTATCAAAATCATTTTTATGGCTCACAAAATTTATAAATAGATTCATGATTTCATCGAGAAATAATAATGGAAATTAACATGATACACATTATTACTTCTCAACCACATATAGCATGATTTCATAAGGTATTTTTAATCAAAATCATTTTGTTTATCATAAACATGTAATTTTCATGATTATTTTCAAAATTACTAGAATGATAAGCATGATTCCTAATTGTTTGTATTTTCATTATAATTTTATTAAACATGCAATTTTCAAGAAAATTAAAAAAAATGCTTTATGAAAAGCATCATGTAATTTCAAAGTAAATTAAAGGCATTTTGATTACCTCAGCGTCGAAAGGCGTAAAGGCGTAGTTTGCCACCTCGCCTTTGTTGATTTTCTCCTCGTCTTCGGAGGAGCTCGATTCATCCCAATTTTTGTTCTTCTTCTTGCGTTCAAAGCAAGTAGTTCCATTCTTTTTGCTTTTTAATTTTCGTTTCATTTGTAGTTTAAGTTCACCATCACTTGAGCTTATGCTCGAGTGGTCTTCAAATGTTCTATGTCCCAAATCCTTCCTGTTCTTTGGAAGGTTGTTTTGTTCATCATTGTCCTCATCACTTGAGTCATCGCTCAAGTGGCATTCATTTGTCCAGAGTTCCAAATCCTTCCTGTTCTTTGGAAGGTGATTGTGTTCAACATGTTCATCATGTGCATTGTGCACCATTTCATATGTCATCAATGAACCAATTAGTTCTTCAAGTGGAAATTGGTTCAAGTTTTTTCGATTCTTGAATAGCAGTTACTTTTGAATCCCAAGTTTTAGAAAGTGAGCATAAAACTTTGTTAACGAGTTCAAAATCGAAAAGCTTTTACCAAGTTTATTTTAAACCATTGACGACATCCGTAAAACGGGTGTACATGTCAACAACGGTTTTGGCTTTGGTTTCATATGAAAAAAGCTCGAAATCATGTAGTAAAATATTAACTTTCGAGTCTTTGACTCTACTAGTTCCCTCGTGCGTGATTTCAGGAGTGCGCCAGATATCGAAAGCCGTTTTGCACAAAGAAACCCAATTGAACTCATTTTTGTCCAAAGCGCAAAATAAGGCATTCATAGCCTTTGCGTTTAAAGAAAAATACTTCTTCTCTAAATCCGACCATTCGTTCATCGGTTTAGAGGGAAGTTGAAAACCGTTATCAACGATATTCCATAAATCCAGATTTAGAGAAATCAAGAAAACTCTCATTCGAGTTTTCCAATAAGTGTAGTCCAATCTGTTAAAGAACGGTGGACGAAAGACCGAAAAGCCCTCTTGAAGAGCCATTTCTCTCGGGTGTAAATCCAAAATGAGAAATACCCCGCTCTGATACCAATTGTTAGGATCAAGAGCACTAAGGGGGGGTGAATTAGTGCAGCGGAAATCTTACAGCGATTAAAACCGAAAGGTGCGTTCGTTCGATAAAATCTATTATGATGCAAAAGCCGATTCACAGTTTGTATCTAAGTGCAGTTTACGTAGTTTGCGTCTAAATGTAGTTTTGTGTCTAAATGCAGTTTGCGTCTAAATGCTGATTGCGTCTAAGCACAGTTTGCATCTAAGCGCAGTTTATGTTTAAGCGCAGATTGCGTCTAAGCGCAGTTTGCGTCTAAACACAGTTTGCGTCTAAACACAATTTGCGTCTAAGCGCAGTTTGCGTCTAAACATAGTTTGCGTCTAAACACAGTTTGCGTCTGAGCGCAGTTTGCGTCTAAACACAGTTTGCGTCTAAGCACAGTTTACGTATAAACGCAGTTTGCGTCCAAACACAGTTTACGTCTAAGCACAGTTTACGACTAAACACAGTTTGTGTCTAAGCACGGTTTACATCTAAACGCAGTTTACGTCTAAGCGCAGATGACAGTTCGCAGTTATGAATGGAATCAAAACGTAAACGTAAACTGCAAAGAAACTCGTTCGTAAAAGCGCAGAAGACAGTTTGCAGTTATAAATGGAATCAAGGCGTAAACATAAACTGCACAGAAACTCGTTAAGTAAAAAAAAAAAGACAGTTTGCAGTTATAAACAGACTCAAGACGTAAATGTAAGCTACGATGTAAAGATCGCATGAAAAAAACACCGTTTTACGCCTGAATGCAGATTCGGGAAAGATTAGAACTTAGAAACTTGTTCGTAAAAGTGTAGAGAGCAGTAGCTATGTAGGAGGTTTGCAGTAATGATAAAATGCTCAAAATAAAAGCAAACTAGAGATTTAGAGTGGTTGGTCGGTCTTGACCTACTCCACTTTTGGCTTCCTCCACCGATGAGGTCACCGACGTCAACTAGAGGCCTTCCTTCAATAGGCGAAGGCCAACTGCCCTTTTTTTACAGTTTTCTCTCCTTTTGGCGGGCTCGGGGGAGACAACCCTTACAGATCCTTTCTCTCCTCTCTTTACAACTCAAGACTTGAGGAACAGAAAAGAGGAGAACTTTTGGACTTTACACAAATTTGAGCTCTTAGAATCACAGAAAAGATCAAGAATTCGGTGTGGATCTGTATCTTTTCAGTGCTGAATGGGTGGGGTATTTATAGGCCCCAACCCAGTTCAAATTTGGAGCTCAAACGATCAAATCCTCGGAATTCGGGATCAAGCGGGTTGCACCTCTCGATCGGAGAGGTTGCACCGCCCGGCAGAGCTCGAAAATCGAGCCTGGCGGTGGTGCCACCTGTCAGGGGCGGTTGCACCTCTCTGCCAGAGCTCGAAGACCGAGCTCAGGCGGTTGCACCGCCTGACTGGAGAGGTTGCACCACCTGGCAGAGCTCGAAACTTGAGCTCTGGCGATGCTACCTCCTGACAAAGGAGGTTGCATCGCCTAGTCTCGCTCGGAGACTGAGCCCTGGGCAGTTGCACCTCTTGGCTGGGGCGGTTGCACCGCCCAGTCTCGCTGGGAGACATAGCCTGGGCGGTGCTACCTCCAACCCTGGCGGTGCCACCTCTTTTACTATTTCAGCTTACTTGGTTTGGCTCCAAACTTGGCCCAAACCAGTCCGAACATGAGCCTAATTGGCCCCTACTTGGGTTATAGGATTAACACCTAACCCTAACCCTAATTAACATGCTAACAATGAATTTAAAGACATTTTCTAAGCTATTACAAAGTCCGTAAATCAAGACTTCTTCTAGCGAGCTTCCGGCAAACTTCCGGCGGTCTTCCGATGAACTCTCGGAAACCATTCTGCGGACTCCCGGCAAGCTCCTAGACTTCACGATTTGATCTTAGCGAGTTCCAATGAGCTTCTTCGGCAAGCTCCGATCTTTCTCGGTGAGCTCTGGTAGCATTCCCGACGAACCTTCGGACTTCCGTTGAACTCTCGAACTCGCAACAAATCCTTCGCTTGACTCCGACACTTTGTTTCGGCTTTTATGTCTTCATCGTTATCATAGTTAATCCTGCACAATTAAAACAAAACTTCGATCAAGACAATTAATCCTAAGCAATTTAACCAAGTTGTCCGGCATGTCATTGGTCCCTCGACACCGTCGGGATTCTTCTTCGCGATCGTCCTCCTCCCGCCCTATTGCCCAATCGGCCAGTTGACTCCGCAACTCCGATATCCTTGGCACAATACCCGCTCTTCTTGGCCCGATGCCCGAGTCCATGGCTCGAAGCATTCTGTCGATACGTCGACCGATCCACCGGCCCGACGTCCAATCTTCTGACATGTTCCTTCGGCACAACATGATTTTCCTGCTTTAATTGTCTCATCCTGATCGAAGCACCCTACGTCACTCAAAACGCAGATTAAATCATAAACATATATCCAGTAGTTTCATCATCAAAATACGAGATTCAACAAGATTAACATTGCATGATGAATTCGAATTTTGTATGATATGATCACAAACTGTGTGTTTCAAGTCTCATCTCCTTATTTTTTGTTGATAACAAAGGGGGAGAAGTGATGACCTGTATGACTTATGCGTATTGCAAAAGCTTGCCTTATATGCCTTGCAAAATCTTTGAGTATATCGCAAGATTGGTTGATCATATGAATTGCGAAAGCTTGTCTTATATGCACTGATAGCATGACTTATATGAATTGCAAAAGCTTGTCTTATATGCCTTGTAAAATCTTTGAGTATATCGTAAGATTAGTTGATTATATGAAATCATTCCTCACATTTATATTATGAAATTCATGTTGAAAATCTTTATCATATTGAAAATTTTTTATCTCTCGTCGAAGTGAAAATTGTCTCTTATCATTTGACTTGAAAATGATTTTCAATAGTTGAAAATTATGAGAAATATGAAGTTTCGTATTTGCTCATGCTTAATAAGACAACGATAAGTTCAACGGTTAGAACTTATCGATTTATGCTTGAATTCAAAGGGATAGAATTCAAGTGGTTTTATCTTCTCACAATATGGCATATAGATAGGGGGAGTTATGTTTAACTCCGTCATCAATTGATTGTCATCATCAAAAAGGGGGAGATTGTTGAATCTCGGATTTTGATGATGAAATCAATTGATGGGTTAATTGATCTAATCCATATTATTGAAGTTAAGTGTGCAGAATTAACTATGACAACCTAAAAACATAAAGCAAGGATACCGAAGTCAAGTTCGATGGACGTTTGAGAGCCGAAGATTCGTCGGAGATGCTATCGAAACCAACCAAGAAAGATCGGAGACTTGTCGGAACTTTCGGAACTCTGCCAAAGAGATCATAAGAGGTTCGCAGAGATCAACGAGAAGGCTCGGCTACTCGTTGAATTCGTCACAAGATCGGGAGCCTATTGGGAGTCCGCCGGAAGAAACCCGAGGGCGTATCGGAAGTCCACCGGAAGATTGCAGGAAAGCTCGTCGAAACAAAACTCGATGTTGGTCGATTAAAAACTTACCTAGTATTATGTTTTTAGGTATGTAGTTCATCTATAATTAGGGTTAGGATTAAGGGACAATCCTATATCTTGGTTAGGGGCCAATTGGGCCCAAAAGTTACTTGGTTTGGGACGGACGTGAAGCCCAACCAAAGATCTGTAAGGACGGGCAGTGGAACCGCCGGATTGGGCAGTGGAACCGCCGGACTTGCGGTGTCACCGCCCAAAGCCCGAAGTGTCAGGCGGTGGCACCGCCCAGCACCCGAGATCAGGCGGTGGCGCAACCGCTTGAGTAGAAATTGTATGGGCTTGATAGCATCATACTCGAAATACAATCTATGGGATATTAGATAGTTAAGAGACTATAGATACATAGTACTTGAGGGCAAACAGGTCCAATAGATTAGACTCCCCTATATCGTTTGGGGACTATGGCTTAGTGACCTAGTACGTTCGTAGTTGATTAGTTGAGTGAATTATTATAGAGATAATAATTCACTAAGCTAGAAGGAGTTTTGACAGGTATGACTCATGGCCAGCTCAATATTGGGCCTAGAGGGTCACACACATATGGTAGGTGTTGCAACAAATAGAGGTTCATATATAAGATATCTATTGGAGCCCCTATCTTATTGGATATCCAATAAGATCTTAAATTATTGGATCTTATGGATAAGATCCAATAAGAGCCAATGAGAGATTATTCGATAGAGATCTACTAATCTAAGAGGCTTGGGTATTTGGATGGAGATCCAGTACCCAATAGTGTAGGCTCCATTAGGTTTAAGTTGATAGGGGGCCTTTATAAATAGGAGGGAACCAAAGGACTATAGGCTGAAGCGTCGATGAACCAATGACATGCCGGACAATATTTGATTAGCTTTGTAATAATTGTCTAGATCGAAGTAGGTTTTAGGTGTAATTAGGTTAGAATTAGGCTAACTTAATTAGGGACTAGTTGGGCCCAAGTTTGGGCTATGTTGGGCCAAGTAAAAGGCCTAAATAGTGACCTAACATGTGGAATCGTCGATGGCATAGTCTCCGAGACTGTGTTAGTCGGTGGTACTACCTAGACTTAGTCTCCGAGACTATTAGGTAGTGTTATCACTAGTCTGGGTAGTGGTACCACCTAGACACAGTCTCCCAAGCGATGATACGGCCAAACTGGGCAGTGGTATCGCCTAGTGTCAGTACTACAGGTAATGGTATCGCCTAACATAGGTGGTGGTACCGCTAGTACCCCGAAAACCGGGGACGAGACACTTTTAGGCTCCATGTTTGAATCCACTTGAGACTTTTAAATACCCCTCTCATCCTTGGTTAACACAGATAAGAATTGAGAGCAAACAAGTAGAAAAACACTATTGTAATATTATAAGAACTCCTCTCAAGCTCCAAGTGTGAGTGTGGTTTAAGAGAGGAGTAAGTGGGGGTGTAAAGGTTCTCTCCTAAACCTATCAAAAGGAGAATCAAGTGTAAAAGGGTAGTTAATCTTCGCCCATTGAAAGAAAATCAGTAGTGGAAGCTGGTGGCCTCGAGTGAAAAGGAATCGAGAGTGTATATAGGTTACGACGACCAAACCACTATAAATTAGTGTGCATTTCTACTATTGTCATTTACTTACTTTGCAATTGCTTCGCTTCCACCTTTGCTTTCACTACGCTTATGAATAAGCATTCAATTTCAAGTTATCTTTTGAGATTAATTTTTATCATACGAAGAAATTTCAAACTGACGTTTTTATCTGTAACACTAATTCACCCCCCTCCCTCTTAGTGCCGACTCAATCCTAATAGTTGGTATTAGAGCCACGTTTTTCTCATTTGGTTTAATACCTAAGAGAAATGGCTCTTTTCGGCTTTCAAGTGGGTCATTCTATCATTCATCCTCCCATGTTCAATGGGACGGACTATACATATTGGAAAACTCAGATGAGAGTTTTCTTGATTTCTTTAGATTTCAATATATGGAATATCATTGAAAATGGTTTTCAAAAGTCTTCTACTCCAATGAACAAATGCAATGATTTGGAGAAGAAAACTTTTTCTTTAAATGTTAAAGCTATGAACGCTCTATTCTGCACCTTAGACAAAATTAAATTTAATCGGGTTTCTATTTGCGAAATAACTTATGATATTTGGCACACTCTTGAAATCACACACGAAGGCACTAGTAAAGTTAAAGATTCAAAAAATAATTTTTTGATGCATGATTTTGAATTTTTTCGGATGGAACCAAGTGAGACCATTGGAGGCATGTATACCCGGTTTACGGATGTCGTTAATGGTCTATAAGCGCTTGAAAAATGCTTTTCGAACTTTGAACTCGTTAAGAAAATATTGAGATATCTTCCAAAGAGTTGGGACCCTAAAGTAATGGCCTTTTAATAGGCCACGGATTTGAACTATTTTTCACTTGAAGAACTTATCGGGTTAATGACCTATGAAATGAGTTGTATGGCACAAAATTAACATAAGAACAACTATGATGATGACACTTTGAATAATAGAATACCACTTGAGTGATAACTCAAGCGATGATGATGACGACTTTGAACTTCTCACTATAAAATTTTAAAAGTTTATGAAACAAGAATTAAAGAATAAAAATAAACTTAAAAATTAGCTGCCAAAGAAGAAGAAAGTATTCAATGTGGCTTGGGATGAATCGAGCTAATCTGATGACGAGAAACAAACCAACAAAGACAAGGTGGTGAACTACGCCTTAATGGTTTTCAACAACGAGGTAACTAAAACACCTTTACTTTATTTTGAAATTACTTAATGCCTTTTCATGAGTTATTTTTTTAAATTAGTTAGTAAATAAAAATAAAAAAATGAAAAAATATCATGCTTCTCTTTCTAAGTGATTTTGAAAAAATAAAAATTTGAGCATGACAATTGCATGTTAATTCCTAGCACTAATCATGAAAAGTTAGATTCACTTTAAAAAAAATGCATTACTATAATAAACAAAATGATTTTGAAAATGCTTTATGTTTGATGAAATCAATTTTGATGATTTAATGATGTATAATGATGTAATGATGTAATGAAAATATTAAAAGTTTTGGTACAATGCTTGATGATTTTATTCTATGTATGAGATTTTGAAGTTATACATTATGATTTTTGTGATTTATTGATCTTGATGATTTTTGTGATAAATCTTGCACTTTCATTTTAAATGATGATATATATTTTGATTTGGCAAAAAAAAAGACAAGGACATGCTTATATGAAATCAAATCACTTAAATTGAAACAACTAAAAGAGAATGCATTTTGAAAATAAATGTTTATATCATAGTTGATGATTTGAAGTAATAATGGTTTAAATGTACGAATCAATAATCTTTTTGTCATGCGAGTCATGATTAGGTCACTTGATACTCTAAATTTTTTTATGAATCATGATAAATTAAGACATTATGCATGAATCAAGTTCTTGTGTGAATCTATTTACATTGCCTACATTAAATTTTTTGAAAAGTGATTTTGATGATTTGAATTTGAATGAAAAATTTTCAACCAAATCATGAACTTTCTTTTGATTTTTTTTACTTGATCTATTTTTTATGAGAATCAAAATATTTTCTATATTTGATGATTTCTCCTTACCATTTACTAAAGAAGAGACTTATGCAAACAAACTATGAACTTGATAATTGTTTGTAATGGTTTGAAATTATGCATGTTATATGTTGAAGACTTGAAACCTGGTATCATGCAAACCCAAGTAAAGTGATTTGAAAATTTATTGATTTAGTATCATGCCCAATATAATAATGATGATGGCTTGGGATTTTATATAAGAAAACTTTATGGGTTAAGATTTATTTATTTTTATTTAAATCATGATCTTGATTTCTCAATATTTGATACATGAAATTTTTCTATCAATCGAGATCTTATTTTTGAACTTCCATGTTTCTTTTTGTTAATTACTAAAAAAGAGAATTATCCAAATAAATCATGATTTTTCAGAATTATAATCTTGTTTATGATTTATAATGAATTAAGATATATTACACAAAAATCAAGATCCTTTATGTGTTCTCTCATGACTCTGTTTTGCTATAGGAATGTTTTTATCTATATCATGATCGATCTTGAATTCTTGGAAACAAAACTTAATAGTTTCTTTATATGAATCAAGATCCCTCACTTTTTATTTTCAAATGATTTCTTATATTTTATTAAAGAGAATATTTATAAAAATGAATCATGTCTTTTGATATTCATATGATCTTATCTTTCATGATATAATTTTTACTATGCAAATATATCTCATCACCAAACTTTTCTTGTTATCCTTTATGTGATGATTTGAAAATTGATGTAAAGGGAAATGAATTACACTATTTTATTGTTATTCTCCTCTTTTTGCTAATGACAAAGGGGGAGAAAGAATGGCTAGTGTGCAGATCTCAAAAGAGAACCTAAATTTACTAGCTAGTACAATTCAAGAAGAAGCAAATCATGCTAGCTTGCATATTGCAAAGAGAGGCAAACTTGCTAGCTTGTTCATCTCAAAAGAGAAGCAAGAAGTGCTATCTTGCAAATCTCAAGAGAAGCAATTATTGCTAAGTTACACATTTCAAGAAGCATAATTTGCTAACTTGCAAATGAAGTAAAAATTGCACTTCTCAAAAGAGAAGAAAGAAAATTACTAGCTTGCACGATGATAAAACTAGAGATTATGTTTATAATGTAATGATTTGAAATTATATATCAAAAACTTGCTATTTGTACTTCTCCTTTTTGTTGATGACAAAGGGAGAGAAGATAGGATGATGTACCATGCATAGGATGATGTACTTGGATATCTTGATTATGCATGATTTTGTGTTGTATGCAATGATATGATTAATTGGTTCTTTCATGATACATACAATGGTGAAATACTTATAATTCTATTAATAGGGGCAGTTTAGTTTAAACTCCATCATCAATTGGTTGTCATCATAAAAAAGAGAGAGATTATTGAATCTCGGATTTTAATGATGAAACCAATTGATAGTGTTTATGATCTGATATCCATTTTAAGTGATGTAGAAAGCTTTGATTAGGGAGAGACAATTAAAGCAGAAAGAATCATGTTGGGCCGGAGTGGAACACATTAGAAGATTGGACGTCAAGCTAGAGGATTGGTCGACGTATCGGTAGAAGTCTTCGGGCCATGGGTTCGGGCATCGGGATAAGAAGAGTGGAAATTATGCTAAGGAAATCAAAGTTGTGGAGGTCAATTGGCCAATTTGGCAATAAGCCGCAAGAGAGGATGATGCGTCGAAGAATCGGACGAGGCGTCGATGAACCAATGACCTACCAAACAATATTTAGTTAGCTTTGTAATAATTGTCTAGATCAAAATAGGTTTTAAGCGTAATTAGGTTAGAATTGGGCTAACTCAATTAGGGGCCAAATGGGCCAAAGTTTAGGTTGTGTTGGGCCAAGTAAAAGGCCTAAATATTGACCCAATAGGTAGAACCGTCGGTGGCATAGTCTCCGAGACTATGTCAAGCGGTGGTACTGCCTAGACTCAGTCTCCGAGTCTATCAAGCGGTGGTATCACTAGTCTAGACAGTGGTACCACCCAAACACAGTCTCCCAAGTGGTGGTACCACCTAGTGTCAGTGCTGCAAGTGGTGGTATCGCCTTGCACAAGCGGTGGTACCGCTAGTACCCCGAAAATCGGGGATGAGATACTTTTATACTTCAAGTTTGAATCCACTCGAGGCCTTTAAATACCTCTCTCATCCCTGGTTAACATACATAAGAATTGAGAGTAAAAAAGTAGAAAAATACTATTGTAATCTTATGAGAAATCCTCTCAAGCTCTAAGTGTAAGTGTGGTTTAAGAGAGGAGTAAGTGGGGGTGTAAAGGTTCTCTCCGGAACTTGTCAAAGGAGAATCGAGTGTAAAATGGTTGTTGATCTTTTCCTGTTGAAAGAAGATCAGTAGTGAAGTTGGTGGCCTCGAGTGAAGAGGAATCGGGAGTGGATGTAGGTCACGGTGACCGAACCACTATAAATCGGTGTGCATTTCTATTATTGTCATTTACTTTGCAATTGCATTACTTCCTCCTTACTTTGCTTTTACTATGCTTATGAACAAGTATTCAATTTCAAGTTATCTTCTGAGATCGATTTTTAACGTATGAAGAAATTTCAAGTGATGGTATCGCCCAACACAAGCGGTGGTACCGCTAGTACCCCGAAAACCAGGGATGAGACATTTTTAGGCTCCAAGTTTAAATCTACTTGAGGCCTATAAATACCTCTCTCATCCCTGGTTAACATACATAAGTACAGAGAATTTAAAAGTGAGAAAACGCTGTAGTAATCACTTGAGAGATCCCCTCCTTTAATTCTAAGTTTATAATTCTATTTAGAGAGGAGTGAGTACTTGTAAAAGGTTGTCTCCTAAACTTGAGAAAAGGATAAGAGAGGTGTAAAAGGGTAGTTGGTCTTCGCCCATTGAAGGAAGACCATTAGTAGATGCCGGTGGCCTCGATGGAAGAGGAATCGTGAGTGGATGTAGGTCACGACAATCGAACCACTATAAAACTCAATTTGCATTTTTGTTTTGCTTCTCATTCCCTTACTGCAAACTACCTTACTTGCTTACTGCTTTCAGAATGCTTCCTTATGAACAATCATTTAATTTTAAGTTATTTTATGAGATCGATTTTTTATCGTACGAAGAAATTTTGAACCGACATAATTTTATCTCCTGCACTAATTCACCTCCCCTCTCTATGATGACTCAATCCTAACAGTTTGTAACAGAGCCATGTCTTTCTCCTTTGGTTTAAAACCTAAGAGAAATGACTCTTTTTAGCTTTCAAGAGGGTTTTTCTATCATTCGTCCTCTCATATTCAATGGGACGGGCTACACATATTGAAAAACTTGGATGAGAGTTTTCTTGATTTCTTTAGATTTCAAGATATGGAATATCATTTAAAATAGTTTTCAAAAGTCTTCTACTCCAATGAACGAATAGAATGATTTGGAGAAGAAAACTTCTTCCTTGAATGCTAGAGCTGAATGCTCTATTTTGTGCCTTAGACAAAAACAAATTTAATCATTTTTCTATTTGTGAAATCGCTTTCGATATTTGGCACACTCTTAAAACCATACACGAAGGCACTAGTAAGGTAAAAGAACAGGAAGGATTTGACACTTAAAACAAATGAAGACCACTCGAGTGAAAGCTTAAGTGATGATAACTTTGAACTCTTAACTATAAAGCTTAAAAAATTCTTAAAATAAGAATCAAAGAACAAAAATGAACCTAAAAAGAAGAAACTACAAAAGAAGAGGAAAACATATAAGGTGGCTTGAGGCGAATTGAGTTCATTCAAAGGTGATGAAAAAATCAACAAAAGCGAGGTGGCAAACAACGTCTTAATGGCTTTCGATGACAAGGTAATCAAAATCCACTTAGTTTACTTTTAAATTACTTGATGCTTTTCATGAGTTGTTTTTAATTTAGAAAAATTAAATATATTTTTTTTTGAAAATTATATTTTTAATGATGTAACGAAAATGTTAAAAGTTTTGAGATCATGCTTATCATTCAAGTGATTTTAAAAAATAAAAAAATTGAGCATGACAATTGCATATTAACTCCTAGCATTAAGTATGACAAGTTAGATTCACTTAAATCATTTTAATTGAAAATGATCAATTTGTAGATTTAATGATGCATAATGATTTGAAATCTTATGTTTTGGAATTATGTGTTATACTTTTGATCTTATATCTTTCGTGACATGACTCCTTTGTATTTATGATGTGTATATCTCATGATATGATTAAATCATTGATGCAAAGAAGAAAATTGCATTACTATAACAAATAAAATAATTTTGATTAAAAACGCTTTATGAAATCATGCTTGATGAAATAATATAATGATGATTTGAAATCATAATTAATGAGTTTATATTTCAAAATTATGCATGATGATTATTGTGATTAATGGCTTATCGATCTTTACCATAATGAAAGTTCTTTTTCCATTTTAAACATTGATGCATATTTTTATTTGGCATAAAAATTTGGGCATGCTTATATGAAATCAATCATATGAATTGAAACACTAAAAAGAGGAAAGCTTTCTTTTTGAATTTTTTTTTTTCACTACTTTATCAATTTTTTAAAAAGGAGATTAATGAATCTATTTATGTTATTTTATGAATCTCTTGAACTATTAAAGTGATTTTGATGACTTAGATTTGAATGAGTTATTAATCCAAATCACAATATTGATTTCTCGATATTTGATACATGAAATCTTTCTATGAATTGAGATCATTTTCTCCTGTTTCTTTTTACAATTTACTAAAGAGAATATCTTTTTCGGAATTCATGACTTAATTTTTTTCTCAAAAAGGAATCAAAATTTTTCTCTTGATTTTTTGATATTTGATTACAACTTGAACGTTTTATTATGAATCAAGATTTTTCACAAATTATCCTCCTATAATTCTTCTTGGTATTCTCTAAAAATGAGGGATGCATTCAAATTAACCATGATACATCACTAGACTTCTTGATGTTTATAATTTGAAGTTTAATATGTACAATATTCTTGTATCCATGAAGTGTATATCTCATCACCCAATTAATTTTTCTTGATATTCTTCATGTGATGATATGAAATTATGCATGAAATACTCATGATATTATGATGATGCTTACAAATGAGAAGTTATGATCTGCATGGTGGGATGTAATGTAATTTGACATTTTTATACCATCATAATTTTAATTATTTATGATTTGGAATGATGCATGCAATACTATGATTTGCTACTAAAATAATGTATCATGAATGCTTGAGTATCATGTATGATATACCTATAGTGATGAAGTAAGGATGAAATGTAAGGTTTTGAAATTATGCAAGTTTTAATTTGAAATTATAATGATGCACAAACATATTGAAATAAGAATGATACTTTACCTTTATCACGATTTAAAAATTATTGTAAAGGGAAAAAAAAATATAAAATTATATTCTTCCCTTATTTTTGACAATGACAAAGGGGTAGATAAATTTGCAGGCTTACAAATTGCAAGGAGAAAACTTGCTAGGAAACAAAAAAATGCTAGCTTTCACTTCTCAAAAGAGAAGAAAGAACTTGCTATCTTGAACATCACCAAGAATTGCTAGCTAGCAATCTCAAGAGAAGCAAAAGTACTATCTTGCCTATCTCAAGAAGCAAAACTTGCAACTTGCACATTGTAAAAGAAAACAAGAATTGCTAGCTTTCACATTTCAACAAGAGACAAAAATGTTATCTTGCATATCTCTAAAACTAGCTAAGCTTGCATGCTTTATAATGAAGTAGAACTTATATGTTTCAAAAATTGCTAGTTGTACTTCTTTTTGTTGATGACAAAGGGGGAGGAGTCATGATGACAATCATGCATAGGATGAAGTACTTGGATATTTTGATTATGCATGATTTTATGTTGCATGCAATATTATGATTGGTTCTTTCAATATTCATGAAGCATACAATGATCAAATATTCATGATTAAATCTGCTTTGACTTGAATTCAATTTGAATTCAATGTTCTATCAATATGGCATATTGATAGGGGGAGTTAAGGTTAACTCTGGCATCAATTGATTATCAACATAAAAAAAAGGGAGATTATTAAATCATGGATTTTGATGATGAAATCAATTGATGTGCTTATCATCTAATATGTGTTTAAGTGATGTAGGACTAGCTTTGATCAGAAAAGGCAAATCGATTAAAGCAGGAGGAATCAGATGTTAGGCTAGAGTAAACATGTAAGAAGATTGAATGTCGGGCCAGAGGTTCGGTCGACGTGTCGGTAGAAGGCTTCGGTCCGTGAATTCGGGCATCAGGCTAAGAAGATTGGACATTGTGCCAAGAAGATCAGATATTATGAGAAGACAACATGCTGATTGGGTAATATGCCGAAGGAAAGGACGATGCACTAAAGAATTGGACGAAGCGCTAGAAGAGCCAATGACATGTCGGACAACATGAGATTTGCTTTTAATTGATTATGTCTAGATCAAGTTAGTTTAGAGTCTAATTGAGTCAATTTTGAATATAATTAGGTCAACTCAATTAGGGGCCAACTTAGTCCAAGTTTGGGCTGTGTTGGGCCAAGTGAATGGCCCAAATAGTGACCAAACAAGTGGAACCGTTATGGCACAGTCTTCGAGACTATGTCAGATGGTGGTACCACCCAGATAAAGTCTCCGAGATACTGTCAAGTGGTGGTACCACCTAGTGGCAGTGTGTTAGGCGGTGGTACTACCTAGTGTCGGTGCTGTAGGTGGTGGTACCGCTAGTACCCCAAAAACTAGGGATGGGATATTTTCAGGCTCTAAGTTTGAATCTACTTGAGGCCTATAAATACCCCTCTCATCCCTGGTTAACATTCACAAGCATAGAGAATTTAAAAGTGAGAAAATGCTATAGTAATCACTTGAGAGATCCCCTCCTCTAATTCGAAGTTTAGAATTCTGTTTAGAGAGGAGTGAGTGCTTGTAGAAGATTGTCTTCTAAACCTAAGAAAAAGAGAAAAAGGGTATACAAGGGTAGTAGGTCTTCGTCCATTGAAGGAAGACCGTTAGTGGATGCCGGTGGCCTCGACGAAAGAGGAATCGAGAGTGAATGTAGGTCATGACGATCAAACCATTATAAAACTCGGTTTGCATTTCTGATTTGCTTTTCATTCCCTTACTGCAAACTGCCTTACTTGCTTATTGCTTTCACTATGCTTCCTTACGAACAAGCATTCAATTTCAAGTTATTTTTTTAGATCAGTTTTTTAACGTACGAAGAAACATTTAACCGACGTAATTTTATCTGTTGCACTAATTCACCTCCCCTCTTAGTGCCAACTCGATCCAAACAAAAGCCTACTTCGATCTAAATAATTATTACAAAGCTTAAATCAAATGTTGTTCCACATATCATTGATTAATCGATGCTTTTCACGCCCTCCAAATTTATTATATTAATAATTTAGATCAACAATCTAGTCCAAGATCCAATCACAAATTTGAGGATACTAAGAAAAATTCAAGTCATTCACATCTATAATTCCCCAATTCATAAACCGGTGCAGTTGAAAATCATATACTACATCACTCGATGAATCATAAATCTGAAAACCAACTCACAAAGATAATAACCAGCTCATAAATCCACAAGTGTTAACCACCTGTTCATATCATTACATAAATTAACTTAACACTCCAAAATCCTAAACATGAGAGGTTCTTTAAACTTTTACAAAACTCATAAGTTCATATTTACCATCAACATTCCATTAGACACCAAGTGTACTTATACAACAAAAACATATCATCCACTAAAGGTTTGCCCAAAGTCTTCTAGCTTTCCAAAGCCTCAGCCCAATTTAAACATTTTAGTGAGCGATAAGCTATCCTGAAAAATTTATATAGCAATGGGGTGAGCATATAGAGCTCAACAAGTGACTAACATATCTATGGCAAAAGAGAACAGTTTCGATAAATAAGGTACCAAATACAAGGCAGGGATACAAGAGTTCATAGATAGCCACTTATCAAATGTAAAATTACAATGTCATTTCGTTCGAAGCATATTTTGTTCATAACAATTGAGTAAAGATTAGTTGGAGTAAATCATTGATGTAAGGAGCATTTCGAGGCATATCAATGGCATATTAAACATTTTGGAGCATATCAATGATGAATGAAACTTTTCGAAGCATATTAATGGCGGATGAAATATTTCAGAACATATCAATGGCGTATGAAATGTTTCAGAACATATCAATGGCATATGAAGTATTTTGGATCATATCAATGGTGTATAAAACATTTCAGAGCATATCAATGACATATGAGATATTTCGAAGCATATCAATGGCGTATGAAATGTTTTAGAGCATATAAATAGCATATGAAACATTTCAGAGTAAATCAATAGCGTATGAAATGTTTCAGAGTATATCAATAATAAATGAAACATTTTGGAGTATATCAATGACATACGAAGTATTTTGAAACATATTAAAGAATAAATACGAAACAGAAGCTCAAACGTCACATTTGACATTGCATACATTTCATTCTTATCCAAAGCACATATAGAAGTACATAACCAAAGCTCTGGATATCATGTCAACACATAGATGGTGAAGTAGGATCATAACATAATATGGTCCATCCATTTCTGAATGACCACCAAACATAATCTAAAGCATCGCGGGCTCTAGGCACATACTCTTTACCATTTCTAGCAAAGGTCCAAATAATCCCTTTACCATTTCTGGCAAAGTTTCATATTATCCTATAAACACTGGAGTATAAAAGGGTATTGTGAATAATAAATTGGGACATATCATAAACACATGTGGAACAACGAAATGCATGTGCCTATATGAAACATTACGATACAAACATAAACATTACATAATAGATTCAGGTATACAAATAATTGAAGGACAAAAGTATATAGGATTTTAAAGTAATAATATAAAGCTCAACTGAAGTAAGGATTTTAGCTAAAATCAATTTCCAAAGAGATGAAACAAGAATAAGCGAAATCTATCAAAACTCGATTCTGACAGAATTCAAGAGTCACATTACATGAATTATTTGGATAACCAATTATGCTCCAATTAGCACAAATCTAGGGTCATTCGAAAGATGTATCAATAGTTTTAGATAACTTAAGTTTTGTATGATAAGAAGTTTCTAACAAGGAGCTATAAATAATTTAGTAACTAAAGGTCAAAGAATATTATCTCTGTTTTACAGAATTCATAGAGTTAATTAGTACAGATGATTCAATAGGAATTTATGCTCCAAATAATTCAAATCAAATATATATAGAAATATTTATGAGTCTAATTTATGATAAATTATGTTTTGTAAAATTAGAGTTTTTAACAAAGAGTTATAAGCAAGAGAGTACTGAAAGGTTAAAACTGACAGTCTCTGTTTTATAGATTTTATATGGTCAGTTGAAATAACAATATGGATATGAAATAGACTCCAAATTTACTAATCTATGTGTCAAAAGAAAGATCTTTGAGTCTCTTTTTAGATGAATTTAGTTTCTCCTAAATCTAAAATTGATACAGAAAGTTATGGCTAGAATAATACAGAAAGGTCAAATCTTTAAAAAATTCTAGATTCACGGTTTTATTCCCAAAGGACATAAATATCATGTATGAAGCCAAAATCTTCCAAAAGTTTCAGAATTAAGATGAAATCAGAGATCATGGGTTCTATAGGTAGGGGTTAGAACACTTAAAAAAATTTGAGTCCCAAGTTTGTGGAATTAATGCAAAACCTCTAGCCAAAGCAAAGCTTCTTCTTCTACTTCAATTCCTCTTCCCTTCTCTTCTCAATCCTACGTTAGATGCAGCGGTTTTCTCTACTTTAGTTTCTTCTCTAATGCATTTAATTTGACTAATATAAGGATTACAAGATAGCGAGTATGCATGAAAGAGCCTTATGTATCATCCATAGAACAAACTTAGGTGACACCAACCTTAGGTTAGCTAGTGACACATGTCCACTATTTTTTTTCTTTTTATACCTAATATAAAAATGAGGGATGTTACAATGCTTCGTCCGAGTCTTCGGCGCATCATCCTCTCTTGTGGCCTATTGCCAAATCGGCCAGTTGACCTTCGTAACTCTGATTTCCTTAGTACAATTTTAGCTCTTTTTGGCCCGATACCCGAACCCATGGCCCAAAGTCTTCTGTTGATATGTCGACCGATCCTTCAGCTCGACATCTATGCTAGTCATATGTGCCCTACCTGTAAGCTAATCACATGATTAATGGGACGTGTGACTTGATACACAGTTTTTTTTACTTATTATATTTTAACATTTATCACTTTATATTCCTTGTTACATATATATATATATATATATATATATATATATATATATATATATATATATATATATATATATATTGTGATGTCCTTGGATCTGTGTAATGGGTATCGGATCGTGATGAGATCATGATAATGAGATCGATTCACCTTTAAACATAGGTTCTAAATAATCCCAGTCATAAGTTACTCGAGAGGGACATCGAGATAACCGGACAAACTGATACATTGTATACCCGTCCATATGATGGATGCAGTTGGTCTCATAGCTGCTTGTGTGAGGATACTAGGGATACAATATAATTCTCATTGGGGAATGAGTTCACTGATTGATCCGCTTATGGAATGTTGAATGGTTGATGATGCCTTATAATGATTCTATAGTCCCAATGGTGTATCTGGTTCTTAGACTTGAGATACCAAGGATGTCCTGTACGAGTGCTCCACTTTTTTATACTAGACTTATAGGTTTGGATGTCCCAAATCTATTACAGTCGATCATCGGGAGTGGTAGTCAACCTTACGAGGGCTATTGAGTATCGATAGAGGATCATCCACTCTCGGTGTCATGAGAGGAATGTCTCATGTGTTCTTACTCAAACAAATCCCTAACTAGGGTCATTCAGATTGAGAGAGAAAGAGTTCTTTGGGAGAATTCGATTAGAGCGAGACTCGAGTAAAAACTATATGGGTCTGATAGCACCATGCCCAGTATACGGTCTCTGCGATAATAGATGGATGAGGGAATATAGGTACATGGTAACTGAGGATAGACAAGTCCAATGGATTGAATTCCTCTATATCATTTGGGGACTACGGCGTAGTGGCATAATACGTCCGCAGTCGATGAGTCGAGTGAATCATTATGGAGATAATAATTCAATGAGCTAGAAGAAGTTCTGACCGGTATGACTCATGGCTAGCTCGATATTGGGCCTAGAGATTCACACACATATGGTAGGCATTACGATGAGTAGAGATTCGGATATGATATCCGCCGGAGCCCCTATCTTATTGGATATCAAATAAGCCCCTAAATTATTGGATCCTATGGATGAGATCCAATAAGAGTCCATGAGAGATTATTGGATAGAGATCCACTAATCTAAGAGGCTTGGGTAGTTAGGTGGAGATCCAATACCCAATAGGGGAGGATTCATTAGGGTTAAGTTGACAAGGGATCTCTATAAATAGGAGGGATTCAATAGTTCATAGGTTAAAGCCTTTTGCTTCTTCTCCTATTCTACTCTCCCTCTCTACCTCAGAGCAAGCCTGAAGTTTTGAGGAGCGTTATTGCAGCCCTACTGTGTGGACCATCGCTAGAGAGGATGGCACTTAACCCCCTTCATCATCTCCTAGAGATATGTAGGGATTCAAGGATATACGATCTCCCTAGGTAACACAATCTTTCATATACGTAGTTTTAAGTTTTATGATTTTTGTGCACCAATCTTTATATAACAACGAACATATCTTTGGGAATTGAGGATTTTGTTTTCTATTCTTCCGCTGCACATGTGATGTCACCCCCAAGATTTCCCTATAGTCCAATCTTCTGACATGTTTCTCTCCGGCCCAATATGGATTTTCCTGCTTTAATTGTCTCTCCCTGATCGAAGCTTCCTGTGTCACTCAAAACATAGATCAAATTATAAACACTATTAATTGGTTTTATCATTAAAATCCGAGATTCAACAATCTCCCCCTTTTTGTTAATGACAATCAATTGATGATGTAGTTAACCTTAACTCCCCCTATCAATATGCCATATTGATAGAACCTTTAAATTAAGTAAATCATATAATGTTTTAAAACATAAAAGTATTTCAATATTGTATGCATCATGAATATTGACATAACCAATTTATCATATCATTGCATGCAAAATAAACTCATGCATAATCAAAATATCCAAGTATATCGTCCCATGCATGATTGTCATTATGACTTTTCCCCCTTTGTCATAAACAAAATGGAGAAGTGCTACTATCAAGTTTTAGATATGTAAGTTTTACAACATATAAGCTAGTTTGCAATTTTAGCTTCTTTTTTTTTTTTTTTTTGAGATATGCAAGTTTGCAAGTATTGCTTCTTGAGATAGGCAAGACAGCACTTTTGCTTCTCTTGAGATTGTAAGCTAGTCATTCTTGATGATGTTCAAGATTGCAAGTTTTTTCTTCTCTTTTGAGAATTATAAGCTAGCAATTTTGCTTCTACTTGAGATGTGCAAGCTAGTAATTCTTGCGTCTCTTTTGAGTTGGACAAGCTACTAAGTTTTAGATATATAAGCTAGTAAGATAGTAAGTTTTACATCAAACAAGCTAACAAATTTTGCATCATGCAAGTTAGCAAATTTTACATCATTTTAGAACATGCAAGCTAGTGAGTTCTTTCGCCCCCTTTGTCATTGTCAAAAAGAAAGGAAGAATATAATTTTGTAATTATTTTCCCTTTACATCAATTTTCACATCATGATAAAGATAATTAACAAAGATGAAAAATCAAGTCATGAATGTCAAAAGACCATATATCATTT
This sequence comes from Musa schizocarpa, assembly GCA_900464855.2. NCBI lineage: Eukaryota > Viridiplantae > Streptophyta > Magnoliopsida > Zingiberales > Musaceae > Musa > Musa schizocarpa. The sequence goes on from LS990916.1 coordinate 5,561,604, forward strand.
TTGACAAGTTTCTTCTTTTGTAAATAGAAAGTATGAAAGGAAACAATCTTGATTCAAAAAGAAGACTCAAGTTATAATTCCAACAATTTGTTAGGATCAAGAGCGACACTAAGAGGAGGGGGGGGGTGAATTAGTGCAGTGGTAAAAATTACGTCGGTTCAAAACTCGTTGCGATTAAACCCATTTCAGAAGATGTTACCTTGAAAGCATACGGAAGAGTACAGGGGATGTAAAGCAAGTAAAGAAGGGCAGTTTGTAGTAACTATAAATTGCAAGAAGTAAATGCAAACAGAGTTATAGTGGTTCGGTCATCATGACCTACATCCACTCCACCGATTCCTTTTCCGTCAAGGCCACCGACATCCACTAATGATCTTCCTTTAATAGGCAAAGATCAACCTCCTTTTTACAACTCCATTCTCCTTTTGCAGGCTCAAGAGAGAACCTTTACACTCCCTTTTAACAAAGTTTCCCTCACACTCTCCCTTTGAACGATTTCTAAACTTTCGGAGGAGGGACTCTATACTATACAAGGGTTTTCAACTCTAGAAACATAGTGTTTTAGTTCACTTTTCTTACTACACCATACAAGGATAGCTGGGGTATTTATAGACCCCAAATGGCTTCAAAACTTGGAGCCAAAATTTAAATCCCCAAAATTTCGGGGTACGGGCGATACCACAACCTACACTGGGCGGTACCACTGCCTGCAGCTTAACACTGGGCGGTACCACCGCCTGACAGTCTTGGAGACTAAGTCTAGGTAGTACCACTGCCCATACTGGTGGTACCATCGCCTGACATAGTCTTGGAGATTGTGCTATGATGGTGCCACTTATTGGGTCATTGTTTGGGCTTTTTATTAGGCCCAACATAGTCTATACATGGGCCCAACTTGCCTCTAATTGGGTTGGCCCAATTCTAACCTAATTATGTGCTAACTATGAAATTTAAGGCATATAATAAGCTAAATAAGTCATGTAAGTCTCAGTTTTTTTCGGTGAGCTTTCGGCGAACTTCCGACGATCTCTCAGCAATGTTCCGGCGAACTCTCGACAAGCTCCTAGACTTCATGACGATCTTCTTGGTGAGTTTCGATGAGCTTTTTCGGCAAGCTCTTAGACTTCTTGGTCAATTCCGGTAGAACTTTCGATGAACATCCGTACTTCCGACGAACTCTCGAACTCCCAACGAAATCTCGTTCTTGACTTTGGGACTTCATTTTGCTTTATGCTTTGATCATTATCGTAGTTAATCCAACATAAATAAAACCTACTTCGATCTAGACAATTATTACAAAGCTTGAATCATGTTGTTCGACATATCATTAGTTCATCGATGCTTCGTCTGATTCTTTGGCACATCATCCTCTCTTGCGACCTATTGCCCAATCGGCTAGTTAACCTCAGCAACTCCGATTTCCTTGGTACAATTTTCACTCTTCTTAGCCTGATGCCCAAACTCATGGACCGAAGCCTTCTGCTGATACGTCAATCGGTCCTTCGGCTCAACGTCCAATCTTCTAACATGTTTTACTCCGGCCCAACATGATTCTTTCTGCCTTAATCGTCTCTCCCTGATCGAAGCTTTCTGCATCACTCAAAATGTATATTAAATCATAATTACTATTAATTAGTTTCATTATCAAAATATGAGATTCAACAGAATTCACAAGAAAAATAATGATTCATTAGACAAAAAAATTGTTGATTCATGCATTTCAATAAATATTTTTAAACTCACATCACTTCAACTCATCATGCATAATTTCAAAATGTAAAATCATCAACCATAATACAAACATTTATTTTTAAAGCATTTATCATTATATTCAACTTATTCAATTTGTTAAATCAACAATGTCCCTTTCAAGAGATTCAAAATGAAACGAAGAGATTTATCGATCTCTTGAAATGTTAGTAATTTCCTTTCCCCCTTTGTTATTGTAAGAAGGAAGAAGAGGGGAATAAATGCATAACAAAACTCAAGTCATAAATTATCAATATGTCAAGTAGTATATAATGATTTTTTAAGATAAGTCTCCTTTTTGGTGAATAGCTAAAAGAAACAATGAGAAAATGATCTCAATTCATAGAAAGATTTCAAGTATCAAATATCAAGAAATCAAGATTGGGATTTTGATTAATAACTCATTCAAATCGAAGTCATCAAAATCACTTTAATAGTTCTAGATATTTATAAAATAACATAAATAGATTCATTAATATCCTTTTTAAAAATTCAATAAAGTAGAGAACAAGAAATTTTTTAAGGAGAAAGCTTTCCTCTTTTTAGTGTTTCAACTCATATGATTGATTTCATATAAGCACGTCCAAATTTTTATGCCAAATAAAAACATGCATTAACGTTTAAAACCATAAAAGAACTTTCATTATGGTAAAGATCGATAATCCATAAATTACAAGAATCATCATGCATAATTTTGAAATATAAACTCATTAAGCATGATCATTATGCATTATTAGATCATCAAGCATGGTTTCATTGAACATAAGGTATCTTTAATCAAAATTGTAACGCTATACGGAAATCATAAAAAAATGCACATTATTACTTCTTAAGAACATTCATAAGATTAATCTTATTCGGTGTACAAGCATTAGATTTATATCTAACATTTTGTTACATTTTCCTAAAACATGCAATTCTCATTATCATTTTCAAAATTACTAGCATGATTCCAATATTTTTTATTTTTTATTTTACTAACTAATTTAAAAACAACTCATGAAAGGCATCAAGTAATTTCAAAATAAACTAAAGGAGTTTCGTTTGAGTTGTTTACCTCATTGTCGAGAGTCACCAAAACAAAGTTTGCCACTTCATCTTCATCGGTTTGCTACTCGTCTTCGGATGCACTTGATTTGTCCATAGTCACCTTGAGCGCTTTCTTGTTCTTTAGCAGCTTTTTCTATTTACATTCATTTTTATTCTTAGTTTCATGTTTTAGAATTTTTTTTAAGCTTTCTTATGAGAAGTTCAAGTTCATCATCACTTGAGCTTTTACTCGAATGGTCTTCTTTTGTTCTAAGTGTGAAATCTCTCATATTCTTTGGAAGGTAGTTCTCATGTTCGTTTTGTGCCATAAAACTCATTTCATAGGTCATTAAAGACCCGATAAATTCTTTGAGAGGGAAATTATTCAAATCCTTAGCCTCTTGAATGACCATTACTTTAGGATCCCAATTTTTAGAAAGAGATCATAAAACTTTATTAACAAGTTCAAGATTCAAAAAATATTTACCAAGATATTTTAAGCTATTGACGACATCCATAAAACAGGTATACATGTCAACAATGGTTTCGCTTGGCTTTATTCAAAATAGTTCAAAATCTTACATTAAAATATTGACATTCGACTCTTTAACACTATTCATGCCATCGTGAGTGATTTCAAGAGTATACCAAATCTCAAAAGTCATTTCACAAGTCAAAATATGATTAAACTCATTTTTATCCAAAGCGCAAAATAAAGAATTCATACCTTTTGTATTTAAAGAAAAAGTTTTCTTCTCCAAATCATTCCATTCGTTCATTAGAGTATAAGACTTTTAAAAACTGCTTTCGATAATATTTCATAAATTCAAATCCACAGAAAGCAAGATAACTCATTCGAGTTTTCCAATATGTGTAGTCCGTCCCATTGAACATAGGAGGACAAACAATAGAAAAGCCTTCTTGAAAGCCAAAAAGAGCCATGTCTCTTAGGAGTTAAACTAAATAAGAAAGAACATGGCTCTGTTACCAACTATTAGGATCGAGTCAGTATTAAGAGGGGGTGAATTAGTGTAGCGGATAAAAACGTCGTCGGTTCAAAATTTCATTTCAATTAAACCCATTTATGAAAGATATTAACTTGAAAGTGTTTGAGAGAGTAGTGAAAGCAATAAGAAGGTAAAGTAGTTTGCAGTAAAGGTAAATTACTCAAAAATAAATGCAAACTGATTTATAATGGTTCGGTCGCTGTGAGCTACATCAACTTTTGATTCCTCCTCCGTCGAGGCCACCGGCTTCCACTACCAATCTTCCTTCAATGGGCGAAGATCAACTACTCATATAACTCAATTCTTCTTTTGACAGGTTAAGGAGAGAGCCTTTACAACCCCCTTCACTCCTCTCTTAAACAAGGCTAACACTTAGAGCTTGAGAGGAGTTCTCACAAGATTACAATAGCATTTTTGTTTCTTTTTACTCTCAATTCTTGTATATGTTAACCAGGGATGAGAGGGGTATTTATAGGCCTCAAGTGAATTCAAACTTGGAGCCTAAAATTATCTTATCCATGATTTTCAGGGTACTAGCGGTACCACCACCCAGTTTGGTAGTATCATAGCTTGACACCCTACCACTAGGTGGTACCACCACCTAGTCTAGCGGTACCATCACCTGATAGTCTCTCGGAGACTATTTCTGGGCAGTACCATCGACTAACACAGTCTTGGAGACTATGCCACGATGGTTCCACCTGTTGGATCACTTTTTGGGCCTTTCACTAGGCCCAACACAACCCAAACTTGGGCCCAATTGACCCCTAATTGAGCTGGCCTAATTCTAACCCAAATATGTACTAACTACAAATTTGAAGGCATACACTAAGCAAATCAAGTCTGGTTAGTCTAAGTTTCTTCCGGTGATCTTCCGACGAACTTCCGATAATCTCTCAGTAATGTTCCAACGGACTGTTGGGAAATCATGGGGGCGACATCATATGCGCAGCGGAAGAACAAGAAAATAAAAATCCCCGATTCCCAAAAAGATGTTCGTCGTCGTGCGAAGATTGGTGCGCAAAAATCCGTAAAACACAAAACTACGTATAGAGATTGTGTTACCTAGGGAGATCGTATATCCCTGTTTCCTTGCAGATCCTTAGGAGAGGGTGAAGGAGGTCAAGCGTCCTCCTCTCTAGCGGTGATCCACACAGCAGGGTTACGACGACCCTCCTCAAAACTCCAGGCCTCTAAGGTGGAGAGGGAGAGGAGAATAGGAAAGGCAAGCAAAGACTCTAGCCTATGAGGCTGTGAATCCCTCCTATTTATAGAGATCCCGTGTCAAACCCTAATGGGTCCTTCCCTAGTGGGTATTGGATCTGCATCTAATAAGACAAGGGCTCCGTTGGATATCTCATATCCGAACCTCTACTCATCGCAATGCCTACCATATGTGTGTGACCCTCTAGGCCTAATATCGAGCTGGCCGTGAGTCATACCTGTTAGAACTCCTTCTAACTCAGTGAATTATTATCTCTGTAATAATTCACTCGACTCATCGACTCTCAGGCGTATTTAGCCCCACTACGAAGTAGTCCCCGAGGACGATACGGGGAATCAATCCATTGGACTCATCGTCCTCGATTACCATGTACCTATAGTCCCTCATCCATCTAATATCCCAGAGACCAGTATATCGAGCATGGTGTTGTCGGACCCATACGGTTTCTACTCGAAGTCTCACTCTAATCGGATTCTCCAGGAGAACTCTTTCTCTCTCAACCCGAATGACCCTGGCCAGGGATTTGTCTGAAAGCAAGAACACATGGGATATTCCTCATATGACGCCGAGAGTGGATGATCCTCTATCGACACTCAATAGCCCTCGTAAGGTGGACTACCACTCCCAATGACCAACTGTACTAGATGCGGGACGGTCCAAACCTATAAGTCGGTATCAAAGAGTGGAGCACTCATACAGGACATCCTTGGTGTCTCAAGTCTAAGGACCGGATACACTACTAGGACTATGGAATCATTTGTCCGACAATAAGGCATCATCAACCATCCAGCATTCCGTAAGCGGATCAATCGATGAACTCATTCTCCAATGAGCACATCAGATGTGTATCCCTAGTGTCCCTACACGAGCAGCTATGAGACCCATTTGCATCCATCATATGGACGGTATACTGACACACCCAGTCTATCCGGTTATCCACGATGTCCTCTCAAGTAACCTATGACCGGGATTATTTGGGATATGTGTTTAAAGGTGAATCGATCTCATTATCGTGATCTCATCACGATCCGATTCCCATTGCACAAATCCAAGGATATCACAATATATATATGCATTTATGCAATAGTTATAAAGTGATATACGCCAAAATATAATAAGCAAAAGATTCTGTATCAAGTCACACGTGCCATCACTCACGTGATTGGCTTCTTTGGGCACCTATGACTAGAAATCTCCCACTTGATCTAAAGCCAATCACCTATGTGTCCATCCCCATCAGACCCTATGACGCTCAAAGACAAAATGAGACAACGGCTTTGTCGGTGGATCTGCAATGTTAACCGGATGGAACTCTTTCCCTTTGCTACATCTCCTCAGGTTACGATCTCTCTTATAAGTGGAACCTCCTCGAGAACACGCCGATGAGACCGGGTTCCCTTATTTGAGTAATCACCCCATAGTTGTCACAATATAAGGAAGTCGACTTTGTCGCTATCATGTATCGACTCCCAAATCTGTGATGAACTTCTTCACCTAGACTCCCTCCTTTGCTGCATCTAATGCAGCAATGTATCCTCCCTCGTGGTCGAGTCGGCCAGTGGTATCTTGCTTGGAACTCTTCGGCCTGCTTGCTCCTCCATTCAAGGTGTACACATACCCTGAATTTGACTTGCTATCATCGAAATTAGACTGAAAAATTTGAGTCGGTGTAGCCTTCAACCTTAAGGCTATTACCTCCATATACTAGTAAAAGATCCTTAGTCCTTCTCAAGTACTTAAGGATACACTTTCTTGCTTTCCGGTCTCCAAGCACGGATCCGCTTTGATACCTGCTCGTGACACTCAGAGCATGCGCTATATCAGGCCTAGTACATAGCATGGCATACATGATAGACCCTATTGCTGAGGCATAAGGTATCATATCCATGTTCGCCCTTTCTTCTGGAGTCTTTGGGGACATATTCGTAGAAAGCGATATCCCATGTCTCATCGATATGAGACCTCTCTTGGAATTTTCCATGCCAAACCTTTTGACAATAGTTTCTATGTACTTGGACTGGGACAAGCCAAGCATCCTCTTGGATCTATCTCTATAGATTCTAATCCCCAAGATATAAGATGCTTCCCCTAAGTCCTTCATGGAGAAGTGTCTAGATAACCAAGCCTTTACTGTGGATAGCATTCCTATGTCATTCCCAATGATGAGGATGTCATCCACATATAACACCAAAAAGGTGATAGCGCTCCCACTTACCTTTCTGTATACACAAGGCTCATCTTCGTTCTAACAGTCAGTCATAATCGATTGCCTCATCAAATCTTATGTTCCAACTTGAGGAAGCTTGCTTTAGTCCATAAATGGATCTAAGCAACCTACACACCTTATCGGGCAGTTCTTGGACATGAATCCCTCGGGTTGCATCATATACACCTCCTCCTCGAGGTTCCGTTGAGGAATGCGGTTTTCACATCCATCTGCCGGATCTCATAATCATAGTGTGCTGCAATAGCCAATAGAATTCTGATGGATTTTAGCATTGCTTCTGGGTGAGAAAGTTTCGTCAGTAGTCAACACCTTGCCTTTGGCGATACCCCTTAGCCACTAGCCTTGCTTTATAGGTCTCTACCTTTCCATCTACTCCGATCTTTTTTCTTAAAGATCCACTTGCAACCGATGGGTACAATACCTTCAAGCATCAACTAGGTTCCAAACCTTATTGGAGTACATAGAATCCATCTCGAGAATTCATGGCTTCTTTCCACTTCCGAGTCTATACTCATAATAGCCTCCCTCGTAGGGTTAGGATCAATATCCTCTACATCCTCTGCTCTAATATGTCCCCATATCTCGGGAGGATGGGATACTCTATCGGACTTTGCGTAAAGTTGATACTTGTGTATTAGGTACTGAAACGGACTTCGGGCTGTAGAGTGGTGCTTGAGCTTGGTTCTCCAACCTCGCTCAATTCTATCATTCTCCCACTTGTCTCCGTCAAGAATGTGTTCCTTCTCAAGGAACACTGCTCTCTTAGCTACAAAGACCTTTTGGTCCTCGAGATGATAGAAATAATACCCACAAGTTTCCTTGGGGTATCCCATAAATTTGCATCGCTCGTCCTTGATTCTAACTTATCGGGGTTGTGTCTTCTAACATGGGGTGAGGCAGCCCCGGATCTTAACAACCTTAAGATGGGGCTTCTTCCCTTTCCATATCTCATATGGTGTAGACACTACCGACTTAGTTGGAACTCTGTTGAGAAAGTAAAATTTGTGGTTTCTAGGGCATATCCCAGAATGAGATGGGTAGGTCAGGTAAACTCATCATGGACCGTACCATATCTAATAATGTACGATTTCTCCTTTTCGGAGACACCATTGAGTGAGGTGTATAAGGAGGTGTCCATTGGGATAATATCCCATGGTCCTTGAGGAACTGAGTAAACTCAGACTTAAGTATTCACCTCCTCGATCGATCGAAGAGTTTTGATACTCTTCCGGTCTGGTTCTCCACCTCATTCTTATACTCTCTGAATTTCTCAAAGGCCTCAGACTTGTACTTCATTAAGTACACATATCCATGCCTTGAGAAATCATCAGTAAATGTAATGAAGTAGGAGTAACCTCCAATGGCATGAGTTGACATGGGTCCACATACATCACTATGTATGAGTTCCAACAACTCATTGGCTCTCTCTCCAGTTCTACTAAATGGAGATTTGGTCAGTTTTCCACGAATGCAAGGCTCACAAGTCGCATATGACACATAGTCGAATGGATCTAGATATCCATCATTTAGTAACTTTTGAATCCTTCTTTTATGGATGTGACCTAGCCTACAATGCCACAGGTATGCACTGTTCAACTCATCTCGTTTCCTTTTGGACACATTTACATTCATGATATGTGGAGTGGTGTCTAACATAAATAAACCATTATGCAATGTTCCTTTCGTGATGATCTTATCATATAATAATATCGAACAACCATTGTTCTTAAAAACAAATTTATATCCACTAATTGTTAAACATGAAATGGAGATAATGTTTTTGATAATAGAAGGAACAAAATAACATGCATCTAATGCAATAAAAGCTCCACTAGGCAGATGTAGGGCGACCTCGCCAACAGCTAATACAGTAACTTTTGCTCCATTACCCATCTTGAGGTCCATCTCGCCTCTCTGTAGTCTCCTAGGCCTTGCCAGAACATGCAACGAATTGCATATATGATAAGCACTACCAGTATCCAATACCCATGTGTTATCATAAGAGTCTGACAAATGGAGACTGATCATGAATGTACCTGAAGCTTCATCAAGCTTTTGTTTCGCCCTTTCTGCAAGGTACTCTTTGTAGTTTCTCTTCCAATGCCCATCTTTACCACAGTGGAAGCACTGGCCTTTGTCCTTTGCTGGGTCTTTCTTAGCAACCTTTGCTTTACCTTGTTTGCCCTTGCCCTTTCCCTTCTTAAGGTACCTTTCTGCTTTCCTTTTCTTTCTGGTCTCACTAGTGTAGAGAACTGGCTTCTCTTTCTTAATAGTACTCTCTACCTCCCTCAACATATTTAGGAGCTCTGGGAGAGTCACCTCAAGCTTGTTCATATTAAAATTCATTATGAACTGTGAAAAGGAATCTGGTAGGGACTGAAGCACAATGTCCACACACAAGTTATCCTCTAGGACCATTCCTAGACCTGTGAGTTTCTCTATCCACTCAATCATCTTTAGGGCATGGTTCTGAACCGGTGTCCCCTCAGTCATCCTAGCGCGGAAAAGGCTCTTGGATATCTCATATCGTTGAGTCCTTCCCTGTTCCTCAAACAATTTTCGGACATGTAGGAGAATGGATCTGGCATCCATCTTTTCATGTTGTCTCTATAACTCTGGAGTCATAGAGCCCAACATATAGCTTGAGCAAGAGTGGAGTCATCAATGTACTTCACGTGGCGGCGATCTCATCCTCGCTTGCCCTTCTTGGGCGTAGGCATCACTGTATCAGGGCGTACATGATTTTCTCCATTTGTGAGAACAATTCTCAAATTCTGGAGCCAATCAGGTATAATTTGGACCCGATAAAGGCGGTTGACATCAAGTATACCACGTAAGGGATTTGAAAGCGACATTTTAGAAAATAAAGATGTAGCGAGAAATGAATAACATGCAGATTTTGCAAGAAATAAACTATCAAGATATGGATTTCTATCTTAATATGCTCCCACTATTTTACTAACGAGTCGCGACACCCTCAAAGCCGTGAAACGAAGTCTCCAACAGACTTCTAGTGGGGATGGGGATCAATCGGTGTCTTAGTGTAACCTCGAGGGACTCGACCAACCAATCACACTAAGCCTAAAAGGTAGGCAACTCTTGCCGATCACAACTCCTTGTGATTCTTGTCCTGTTCGACCTCGAATCACCATGGCCTCGAGGGACTCGACCAACCATGATGCTCGGTTAAGTCAACACCTTCGTTACAAGATGAGTGCGATTTGATGATATACCCTCGAGGGACTCGACCAAGCATACCATGTCCTCGGGTCACCGGTGACATCTCTATGTCGTAAGCAAGATAGCGAATCAGCGATATAGGTGAGTCTCGAGGGACTCGACCAACTCAACCTACACCGGGAATCGGTTCCTACTCATAACGATGGAAGCCCGTGGGTCAATCTAATTGCCTCACGTTTTACCGACTTAATATTATCGAGATGTTTCTATAATTTGATCTCCTAATATGACATGTCACACATATACATATTTAATAAATATCTACATCGCATGCAAATATATATACATATCTAGTATGTGTATAAGCAATCACATCGGATGATCATGGACCACAACCTAATATGATTAGGCCCGAGCGATGAGGCCTAATCACTCACATCAAGATCTATGTGTGCAGCGGTGCATCTCCATGCCCTTGTGATCGTCCATCTTGTCCTCGTCGGTTTAAATTCGACATCTTGATGCATCTCCATGCATCACGATCGTCGATCTCGTGGGTCCCTTCTATCGCATCCACGCTCCCCTTTGTGCTCCTCCTCATGTGATTACAACTTAATCATAGGCACGCAGGCCCGACAATAAACGAGAAATATAATGGAGGTTCGTAGACCTCAATAATAATAATCACAAGTACACACATCACACGGTCCATGATCATCCGTCCACACATCATACATCACATGTATAAATAATCATCATCATGTAGGACTACTAGATAATAATAAAAAATAATAATCAACTAAACCTTTTAATTAATTAATATTTTTATGAAATCAGGGACATATAGGGAATTTCATAATTCCTAAGGGTATTTTCGTAATTTTGACAAAAGACAGAAACTGGAATTTCTCAAATTTCGAGGGGCAAAATTGTCTTTTTTCTAGAAAACCCTGATGCCCTTTCGCTGCTGCCGCCGCCGCCGCCACCCTGGCGGCGGCCAATCTTGGCGAGGGCCCGGCGCCCGCTTCTGGGCGGCATGCCGTGGATGTTATACTTGCCGGCTTTATGGGTGGGCCTCGCCGAGGCGCCGTTGTCTCTGCAGGCAGTGCTGTCCCGCTGGGGCGCCCCTGTGTGGGGGTTTAAGCCAGCGGATGAGCAATGGTAATGGCGTCGGCCGCCTGCCTGGCGGCGGTAGCGCTTCCTTTGGCGGCGGTACCGCTGCCTGCTTCCTATTTATGCCGTGGGCTGCCAGCCCGCCGACAGCAAGCCTGCTGCAAAGCGGACCCCGACCCGGTTGTTGCAGGAACCCATGGCGCGCATGCGGCCGCTATGGTTGCTGGTCAGGCTGCGGGCATTCTTTGCCGGGGTTCTTTGCGAGCATGCGGATCGAGGGCAGCAACTGTTGCTGCCCTTCTTCCCGCTTTGCGTCAACGATTTTGACGTCAATATTCTTCCTAAACACAACACACGCGGTTCAAAACCAATCATTCGCATACGAACAACTGGCTCGATACCCTTTGTTGGGAAATCATGGGGCGACATCATATCTTGCGGAAGAACAAGAAAACAAAAATCCCCGATTCCCAAAAAGATGTTCGTCGTTAGATGCGAAGATTGATGCGCAAAAAATCCGTAAAACACAAAACTGCATATAGAGATTGTGTTACCTAGGGAGATCATATATCCCCTGTTTCCTTGCAGATCCTTAGGAGAGGGTGAAGGAGGTCAAGCGTCCTCCTCTCTGGCGGTGATCCACACTGGCCGGGGGTTGCGGCGACCCTCCTCAAAACTCGGGGCCTCTAAGGTGGAGAGGGAGAGGAGAATAGGAAAGGCAAGCAAAGACTCTAGCCTATGAGGCGTGAATCCCTCCTATTTATAGAGATCCCGTGTCAAACCCTAATGGGTCCTTTCCTAGTGGGTATTGGATCTGCATCCAATAAGACAAGGGCTCCGTCGGATATCTCATATCCGAACCTCTACTCATCGCAATGCCTACCATATGTGTGTGACCCTCTAGGCCCAATATCGAAGCTGGCTGGTGAGTCATACTGTCGAGAACTCTTTCTAACTCAATGAATTATTATCTCGTAATAATTCACTTTCGACTCATCGACTCTGGGGACGTTTAGGCCACTCTGCCAGTAGTCCCCAAACGATCTCTGGGGAATCCAATCCATTGGACTTGTCTGCGTCCTCAGTTACCATGTACCTATAGTCCCTCATCCATCTAATATCCCAGAGACCGTATATCGAAAGCATGGTGTTGTCGGACCCATACGGTTTCTACTCGAAGTCTCGCTCTAATCGGAGTTCTCCCGGAGGAGAACTCTTTTCTCTCAACCCGAATGATTACGCCGGGGATTTGTGCGAGCAAGAACACATGGGATATTCCTCTCATGGCCAGAGAGTGGATGATCCTCTATCGACACTCAATAGCCCTCGTAAAGGTCGACTACCACTCCCAATGACCGGTTGTACTAGATGCGGGACAGCCAAACCTATAAAGCGGTATCAAAGAGTGGAGCACTCATACAGGACATCCTTGGTGTCTCAAGTCTAAGGACCGGATACACCACTAGGACTATGGAATCATTTGTCGACAATAAGGCATCATCAACCATCCAGCATTCCGTAAAGCGGATCAATCGATGAACTCATTCTCCGATGAGCACCATGTATCTTGTATCCCTAGTGTCCCTACGAGCAGCTATGAGACCAGCTGCATCCATCATATGGACGGGTATCAGACACCGGTCTATTCGGTTATCACGATGTCCCTCTCGAGTAACCTATGACCGAGATTATTTAGGATATGTGTTTAAAGGTGAATCGATCTCATTATCGTGATCTCATCACGATCCGATTCCCATTGCACAAATCCAAGGACATCACAATATATATATGCATTTATGCAATAGTTATAAAGTGATATACGCCAAAATATAATAAGCAAAAAGATTCTGTATCAAGTCACACGTGCCATCACTCACGTGATTGGCTTGCTGGGCACCTATGACTAGCACGGACACCCGGCAAGCTCCTGGACTTCACGATGATCTTCTTGGTGAGTTCTAATGAGCTACTTTGGCAAGCTCCTAGACTTCTCAGTCAATTCCAATAGAACTTCTGATGAACGTCCGGACTTTTTACGAACTCTCGAACTCTTAACGAAATATCATTCTTGACTCCGAGAATTCATTTTGCTTTATACATTGATCGCTATCATAGTTACTCTTGCACAGTTAAAACCTACTTCGATCTAGACTATTATTACAAAGTTTGAATCAAATGTTGTTCGGCATGTCATTGGTTCATTGACGCTTCATCCGATTCTTCGGTGCATCATCCTCTCTTGTGGCCTATTGCCCAATCGGTCAGTTGACCTCCGCAACTCTAATTTCCTTAGCATAATTTATGCTCTTCTTAACCTGATGCCCGAACTCATGGCCCAAAGCCTTCTATCAATACGTCGATTGATCGTTTGGCTCTACGTCCAATGTTCTGACATGTTTCTCTCTGGCCCAACATGATTCTTCCTACATTAATTATCTCTCTTAGATCAAAGCTTCCTGTGTCACTCAAAATGTAGATCAAATCATAAACACTATCAATTGGTTTCATCATCAAAATATGAGATTCAATAGTCATATCCTATTCTCCTCTCTCTCTCTCTCTCCTCTTCAGCCAATAGCCCTTGTTTAGGGCATGTGGATAGCAAGAAGGGTCGTCCCCTTCTGGATCCCATGGTGCGCGTGAAGAGGAGGTTTGTGCAGCAATTTGAGAAACATCTTCATAGCCCCTATCATGTGGATCACTATTGGAGAGGAATACAATTAACCTTCTTTATCCTCTCCTATAGATCTATAGAATTTCAAGAATATACAATCTTCCTAGGTAACACATATCCCTTAAGATGCATGATTTTTTGATTTTGCGAATTTTTATGCATCAAACTTTGCACGACGATAATAAACTATTTTTTGTGAAAATCTATGATTTTTTATTTTCTATCCTTCCACTGTGTATGTGACAGGTTTTCTAATAGTAGTATTAGAGCTAGGTTGCTCGTGCGAAAAATTGGTTTATAAACTGTGTTGTATTCAATCACGTAGAATTATTTTTGCGTGATTGCTATAATTTTTTTTATAGTTTACAGATCTAGACTACACTCTTTTTATCTATTAAAAGGTGTTTTAAAGAGGGCTTTTGATGTCAACACAAAATTGTTGACACAAATATGGTAGAAAGGGCAGCAACTGTTGCTGCCCTAAATGATGGCCAAAGGCTACTTGCAGCCTTAGCCGAGAGCTCTCAAGGGAACTCTTGGCTTGGCCACCTGCAGCACAACCAAGAGCAGCCATGGTGCTCTTGGCCTGAGCAGGGCAAAGCCCTGATAGAACCCTTGCAGATTCTAAACTTGGGGTTGATCTCTTTAGGGGATCGGCCTCCTTGGAACTCTATAGGGGTTCCTCCCTCCAAGTTGCTGCTCAAAGGCAGGTGTTAGAACCCTTGCAGATTCTAACTTGGGGTTGATCTCATTAGGGGATCGGCCTCCTTGGAAATCTATAGGGGTTCCTCCCTCTAAGTTGCTGCTCAAAGGCTGCAGAAAAGATTCATCTATTGCCTGTGAAAAGAGGAGGAATACATGGCTATTTATAGGGTTTCTAAACCCTGACTCCTAATAGGACTCCTACTCAAGACTCCTTCTTCTAACCAACTCCTAATAGACTTCTAATCAAGACTCCTATTTCTTTACAACTCCTAATTTATCTCTAAGAAACAATCTCCTAACCCTAGCCGGCCTCTTCACCTCTTTAATAGGGGTCGGCTTAGGTAGGTTTTACATGAATGTCCCTCTCAATTAGGACTCTCCTAGCTAGAGTCCTAACAAACCCGCCCTCTTCAAATCAGCCTTGTCCTCGAGGCTGACGATTCATGAATTTTGGGAATTTGATCTTCAAGTCGTCATAGTTCTCCCAAGTGGCATCTTCTATTGGTAGGTTCACCCACTGTATTAGCACTGTAGTAGTGGGTCGTCGTCGTCGAGTCACGATCCGTCGATCAATAATGACACTTGGCTGGGTCTGGAGTTCTCCTTGGATAGTCATATTTGGTGGGTGGCTTTGGGCTGTCTCCAAGCACCTATTTACAAATTTTGTCTGGCCGTTGATTTGCGGGTGATATGCCGTACTCCTTTTCAATTTAGTACCCTGTATATAGAATAACTTTGTCCAAAATCTGCTCGTGAAGATGCAAGTAGAATTTATCATAAGCACAATGCGTCCCTTATAGTGTAATTCTTTTGAGTCCCAATTGTAATGAGCCACGGAGCTTGGTGCTTCCTGCAATTTTTTTATAATCTTACTTGTCTCTGAATCTTCCTGCCATTCCATCTTAATATCCTCAAGGAAGTCGCTGGTCGGAAGTGAAACGACTGAAACTTCAGCTTGCTCGGGTAGCTGCGAAAGCGCATCTGCAAGAATATTCTCTTTCCCCTTTTTGTAAGTTATTTCATAATCAAATCCAAGAAGTTTTGTTACCCATTTTTGCTGCCTAGGGGATGATATCTTTTGCTCCAAAAAGTACTTGAGGCTTTTATGCTCAATTTTAATTTGAAATCGTCGACCATTCAAGTAGGGTCTCCACCTCGTTGCTGCGCGCACAATGGCAAGCATCTCCTTATCATATATTGACTTATTTTGATGGGAGGGAGATAGTGTCTTGCTAGTGTATGTGAGTGGTCGACCATCTTGCATGAGAACGACTCCAATTCCGACTCCAGATGCATCGGCCTCAATGACGAAGGGTCTATTGAAATATGGTAGCACAAGCACCGGCGTCGTTGTCATGGCTGCCTTAAGTTTATCGAAGGCAGCAGAGGCTTTGTCCGACCATTGGAAAGCATCTTTTTTCAGTAAAGAAGTGAGTGGTGCACTGATCTTCCCATAGTCCTTCACAAATTTTTGGTAGTAGCCCGTTAGTCCAAGGAACCCCCGCAGTAATTTCACGTTTATAGGTTTCGACCAGCCTTGCATTGCCTCAATTTTTGCTGGGTCTACTGCCACTCCTTTTTCTGATATTATATGCCCAAGGTACTTTACTTTTTGCTGGAGAAAGCTGCACTTTAGTTGCTTTACAAAAAGAGTATTCCCCCGAAGGATCGTCAAAACAATTCGTAAATGTTGAAAGTGAGTCTCAAGAGAAGGGCTGTAAATGAGAATATCATCGAAAAATACCAGCACAAATTTGCGAAGATAGCTCCGAAAAATATCGTTCATGAGACTTTGAAAGGTTAAAGGAGCATTAGTGAGTCCAAAAGGCATTACTAAGAATTCATAATGGCCATTATGTGTGCGAAATGCAGTTTTTGGAATGTTATCGTCATATACCCGAATTTGGTGGTAACCGGATCGGAGGTCCAACTTCGTGAAGACTCGAGCTCCTTTTAATTCATCAAGAAGTTCATCCACCACTGGTATTGGGTACTTGTCCTTGATGGTGATGCCATTTAAAGATCGGTAATCAATGCATATTCGCCATGTTCCATCCTTCTTGCGTACAAGTAGCACCGGTGAAGAGTAGAGGTTGCAACTTGGCTGAATAACTCCTGTTTTGAGCATTTCTTTTACAATCCTTTCTATTTCATCCTTCTGGAGATGTAGATATTGATATGGCCGAGTATTTGCTGGAGGTTTGTCTGAAAGAATCGTTATATAATGATCATGCCGACGGGTAAGAGGTAGGTTGTAAGGTTCGTCAAATATATCTAAAAATTCAGCAAGCAAAGGAAGTAGGTTTGGATCTTCAAATTCTATTGGCTCTCCCTTAGTTTGCTGCTCAAGTTGTACCAAAAATCTGTGGCATGCTTTATGCAAAATCTTCTCCATTTGTTGTGTGCAAATCATCGTTACGTTGCCCCCATGTTTCTCGTTCAGTATCACCTGTTTCTCCTTACTGTAAAATTTCATAATTAGTTGCATAAAATTCCAAGAAATATCACCTAATGTTGTCAACCATTTAATTATGAGCATGGCCTCATGATCATCAAGCGGGAGAAGGAAGAAATCTGCAATTATCTCTTGGTTCTGCAGCAATAGTTTCTCTTGCGGGCGCTTACGATTATACTTCAAAATCCATCCATCGGCGATCTTAACATCAAACCTGCTGCAATTCTCAATAGGTAAAGCTATCTGGACAGCAACCTTACTATTTAGAAAGTTATTAGTACTGCCCGTGTCGATGAGAACAGTGATCGGTTGTTGTTTGAGAAGGCCTCCAACTTTCATCGTTTGCGGGTTTGAGTAGTCGGCTAGTGCATGTACCGTAACTTCGATCGATTGTGGCTCTTCTTCTGTATCTTCTTCTTCATGTTCCAGGCTCTCTTCTGAATGTTCAATCATAAGAAGTCTCCCTTTACTACAGCGATGCTCACGGCTCCACGGCTCGTCACAATGCCAACATAACCCCTTCGCATATCGCTCCCGAAGCTCTTCTCCTTTTAACCTCTTTGGTGTAGGGACTTGGTCGACAGTAGGGGCGGCTGAGGGCTTCAATATTACTGGTTGAGGAGTGACCCTAGTCCTCCGAGCTTCATGGTTCAATTTCTCCTCTTGATGTCGTGCGAAAGAGATGGCTGCCATAAGCGTATACGGTTGTTGCGCTTTAACTTCTCCTCGGATCTCCGGCTTCAAGCCCTCAATGAAGGTCCTCAATAGCTGTTTTTGAGACCAATCATGAGTTTGATTAGATAACCTTTCAAACCCAGTTTGGTACTCCTGAATGGTGGAGGTTTGTCGGATCTTTGCTAGTTGTCTGTCAATATTCTCGTAATCGGTTGGTTTGAAGCGTATCAGCAGTCCTTCTTTGAATTGTTGCCATGAAAAGACTCCATAAGTATGTTCAAACTAGTTAAACCACTGTATAGCATCCCCTTCAAGATGTATAGCTGTAATTTTCACCATAGATACATCTGCGATTTTGTGGTACCGAAAATATCGCTCCGCGCGCGAGATCCAACCAATCGGGTCTCCTTCTTCCCATCTAGGGAAGTCCACTCTCATGCATGGATAGTTGAGGTTGGTCATAGAGCTTCTCCTCTCTTGGAAGTCATATCTTTGGGCTTGGTGCGATTGGGCAAAGCTCTCTCCTTGATGTGATTTCTTCGGGCTTAGTGGTCGACCCAATCTGAGTTCGGTAAAGAGCATCCTAATCTTATCCTCCATTCGCGCCTCGAAGGATTCGAATTTAGCATTGAATACCTCCTCAGATATCATAGTATATGCAGTCTAATCTGTGATATCAAGATCTCTCTTTTGTTGTCGGGTTAAAGGTATGTATTGGTTGAGAGAGGTGACGGTCGAAAGGGTTGGTAGATTGGTGGATGTAGGCTACGGTTTAAGCTTGTTTTGTGGCTATTTTGGGTGCAGGTTGAGAGTGTGGTTTGGTAGAGTTTTAGGGCTGTAGATAAAAGTTTTGGATCTGTGGTAGATGGTAGCAAAGGTTTGGTAGAAATCAATGGAAGTTGCAGCAAGTATGTGCTGTCTTGTAAGAGTAGAATTGTCGTCGAAGAAACAACGGTTTCTCGATGTAATTCCCACAAAAAATGTGAGAGAATTGAGGAGGTAATTGATAGCAAAAACACATTTTATATGACAGAAAGGATATCTAATTTAATCAAGAAAATTTCGGTAGTATAACAGCAAGGAAATTGGTGCAAGTTGTGATTGCAGAATTCTCGTCGAGAAATTCCAACAGGTTATGATGAAAATTTGCAGCAACACAAAATCATTTTTAGAGATGAATTTCTTTATAGATCAATCTTAGATGGAAGCCAAGATGATCTATGAAGTGTATAAGAAATTTCATTCAGAAAAGATTGCAAATAGATGGGTTAAGGCAACAATATGCGGCTGAAATTTTCTACAGCACAGATTTTTAAGTATAGCAGATTAGACGTAAAAGATCAATGGTTTATATTGAGTATTTTTTTATGAAATCAAAGGGAATATGCTATTAGGAAATGTCAAAGATGTCATAAAAATTTCGTAGAGATTTGGATAGAAAAAACACAGTAGCAAGATTAAACAGACGGTGCTATACGGTTGGAATTCTGCAATGTATCTTTCGTCGTAGAGTTGAAAACTTTATGACGAAAAGTATATGCAGCAATATAGGAATAATTTTTTTTGGGATTTTCAAATAAGGATAACTAAATTGCAGCAGCAGTAAGGTAGAAAACCAGAACCTGTTGCAATTCACGGGGAGATCAAAGGATGATCCGTGGTGGTGGAGATGACGGTGGAATTTGACAACGATGTCTTAAGCAATTGTGGGAATTGCTTTGGGCGGTTGTGGAGGGTTGATGGATGGCTATGGAAGGGCAGCGAGACGCCAAGAACGCTGCTCTGATACTAGGTGATAGAACCCTTGCAGATTCTAAACTTGGGGTTGATCTCTTTAGGGGATCGGCCTCCTTGGAACTCTATAGGGGTTCCTCCCTCCAAGTTGCTGCTGCAGGTGTTAGAACCCTTGCAGATTCTAACTTGGGGTTGATCTCTTTAGGGGATCGGCCTCGTTGGAACTCTATAGGGGTTCCTCCCTCCAAGTTGCTGCTCAAAGGCTGCAGAAAAGATTCATCTATTGCCTGTGAAAAGAGGAGGAATACATGGCTATTTATAGGGTTTCTAAACCCTAACTCCTAATAGGACTCCTACTCAAGACTCCTTCTTCTAACCAACTCCTAATAGACTTCTAATCAAGACTCCTATTTCTTTACAACTCCTAATTTATCTCTAAGAAACAATCTCCTAACCCTAGCCAGCCTCTTCACCTCTTTAATAGGGATCGACTTAGGTAGGTTTTACATG
This sequence comes from Musa schizocarpa, assembly GCA_900464855.2. Classification (NCBI taxonomy): domain Eukaryota; kingdom Viridiplantae; phylum Streptophyta; class Magnoliopsida; order Zingiberales; family Musaceae; genus Musa; species Musa schizocarpa. The sequence continues at coordinate 5,581,887 of LS990916.1, forward strand.
AATGTCCCTCTCAATTAGGACTCTCCTAGCTAGAGTCCTAACAATCCCCTACAGAGAAAGAGAAGGATTCCTAGCTACAAGTGGCACCCTTGGCGCCTAGGGTTTCCTAGCCACCTAGGATACCCTAGTAGCCAGGATTCCTAGCCTACTAGGGATTCCTAGCCACCCATGTCTGCCTTGTAGCTAGGGTTTCCTAGTTGTAGAGGACTCCTTAGTATCTAGGTTTCCTAGCCACACAAGGCAATCCTATGGCCTAGGATTCTTGGCCGTAGGGGAGTCCCTAGTGGCTAGGGTTTTCTAACCGCATAAGGTACTACCTACCATGTGGGGGCACCCTATGGTAGGGTTCCCAACATACTATATATAATTAATTAATTAGTTTAATTAATTATTATTATCTAGTAGTCCTACATAATGTTGTGTTCATATGATGTGTGATGTGGATAGATGATCATGGACTCTTTGATGTGTGTGTATATGTGATGTGATTATTATTATTATTAGGGCCTACGAGCCTCCAATTTTCTCGTTTATTATCGGGCCTGCATGCTTGTGATTATGTTGTAATTACATAATGAGGCACGACGGGAGTGTGGAGGTGATAATGGGACCCATGAGGCTGAAATGGATTATCGCAATGCATGAAGATGCGCCGAGATGTCAATAGAACTAATGAAGATGAGATGGATGATAACAAGGAATGAAGATATGCTGATACACAAATAGATCATGATGTAAGTGATTGGGCCCACTTGCTCGAGCTTAATTACATTAGGTTGTGGTTCAAGATTATCTAGTATGATTGCTCAAGTGATGTGTGATTGACTATACACCTACTAGATACATATATATTTGTATATATATATATATATATATATATATATATATATATATATATATAATATGTATGTGTGATGTCATATTAGGAGACTGAATCAAAATATGCTCTCTCAATAATATTAAATCAGTAAACGTGAGGCAATTAGATTGCCCACATGGACTTCCATCATTATAGGGAGAAATTGATTCCCGACATAGGTTGAGTTGGTCGAGTCCCTCGAGGCTCATATATATTCGATTCGAGTTCTTGCCTATAACATAGAGATGTCACCGGTGACTTGAGGACGTGGTATGGTTGGTCAAGTATCTCAAGAGTATATCATCGAATCAGACTAATCTTATAATGATAGTGATGACTTAATCGAACATCATGTTGGTCGAACCCCTCAAGGCCATGATAGTTCAGAGGTAGAACAAGATGAGAATCACAAGGAGTTGTGATTGGCAAGAATTGCCTACCTTTTTGGGGTTAGTGTGATTTGTCGAGCCCTTAGGGTTATACTTAAATACTAATTGGATCTCAATCCCCACTAGAGATCCGCCGAGGTCTCTGATTCATATGCCGGAGGGAGTTCTATGTTTAACGAGAAAATACTAGGAGTATATTAAGATAGCAGTCCATATCTTGATTATTTATTTTTTTTAAAATCTACATGTTGTTTATTTTTTCTAAATATTTATTTTTTAAAAATATTACTTTTAAATCCCTTTCATGGCATACTTGATATCAATTGCCTCCCTAGTCAAATTACATGGATTAACTCCGTAACTTGAGAATCGTTCTCACGGTAGAGAAAATCTTGTATGTCCTTGATATAGTGATGCATATACTAAAAGAATGGGCAAGCAAGGATGAGATCGCTCGTTATGTGAAGTACATAAATGACTCCACTCTCACTCAGTGTTACATATTAGACACCATGACTCCCGAGTTATATAGACATCAAGAAAGATGGATGTTAGATCCATTCTCCTACATCTTCACAAATTATTTGAGGAATAGGAAAGGACTCAGTGATATAAGATATCTAAGAGTCTCTTTCGCACTAGGATGACTGAGGGGACACTAGTTCAGAACTATGTCCTTCAGATAATTTAGTGGATAGAGAAGCTTATAGGTCTAGAAATAGTCCTAAAGGATAACCTATGTGTGGATCTTGTGCTTTAGTTCCTACTAGATTTATTTTCTTAGTTCATTATAAATTTTAATATGAACAAGTTTGAGGTGACTTTGCCTAAGCTCCTTAATATGTTGAGGGAGGCTGAGAGCACCATCAAGAAAGAGAAGTCAGTTCTCTATGCTGGTGAGACCATAAAGAAAAGGAAGGCAAAGAAGTCCCTTAAGAAGGGCAAGGGTAAGGGCAAGGGTAAACTAGATAAAACAAAGGTTGCTAAGAAAGACCCAACAAAGGACAAAAGCCGGTGCTTCCACTATGGCAAAGATAGGTATTAGAAGAGGAACTTCAAAGAGTACCTTGTAGAGGTGTATCTAGTCCTAGTGGGTATTGTTTGATGATGCCTTTTTGTCAGATAGCAATTTCGTAATCCTAGTAGTGTATCTGGTCCTTAGACTTGAGGCATAAAAGATATCCTATATAAGTCTGGAGGTTTCAGATCTAGTACAACCGATCATCAGGAGTGATAGCCAACCTTACGAGGACTATTGAGTGTCAATAGATGATCATCCACTCTTAGTATCATGAGAGGAATATCCTATGTATTCTTGCTTAGGTAAATCCCTAGCCAAGGTCATTCGTATTGAGAGAGAAAGTATTCTCTAGGAGAATCCGATTAGAGCGAGACTCGATTAGAAATCATATAGGTCTGACAGCACCATACCCGATATACAGTCTATAGGATATTAGATGGATGAGGGACTATCGGTACATGGTAATTGAGAACAGACAAGTCCAATGGATTGGATTCCCTTGTACTAGTTGAATCTCGGATTTTGATGATAAAATCAATTGAGAGTGTTTATGATGTAATCTGTGTTTTGAGTGGCACAGGAAGCTTCGATCAGGGAGAGACAATTAAAGCAGGAAGAATATGTTGAATCTCGGATTTTGATGATAAAGTCAATTGTCATTTGTTGATCTAATCTATATGTTGAAAAAAGTGTGTAGGATAAACTATGATGACAGTAAGACATGCAGCAGGTGTTATGCCAGAGTCAAGATCAAGATCACGTTGGGAGTTTGAGAGTTCGTCAGAAGTCTGGATGTTTGTCGGAAGTTTTGCGGGAACTAGCCGAGAAGTCTAGGAGCTTGCCATAGAAGCTCGTCAGAACTCGCCAAGAAAATCATCGCTAAGAAGATAATATTATTTGGTAGCTTACAAGTTTTATTTTTTGTCTGATTCTGGTAGTGTTTTGTCAGTTATTGGGTAGCATGATGTTGGTTGGGGGTGACTCTATTTGTGTCTCAGATTTGTATGTCTTAGGTTTTCTCTTGAACAGGAGTCTTTGACTAGGCATATTTGCCATGTTCATGTATTTTTGTTTGCTCAAAACTTGCTTTTTTGTGACTTGCAATTGTATGACCCTTTTTTTGATATTGTTAAACTTCCATGCTTTACATTATGTTTTTTAGTTGGCATCTGTTTGCATTCGTGGATTTTTCATGACTAAATGACTGTTCATCACCAATTTTTGAGTGTTCGTCATGAGGGGAATTGGTCCTCAGTTTTCTTCATTGGTGAGGTGTTTATGAATCTTAATTTTGTTTATTAGGAATTATTTTGGTTGTGTTTATTTATTGAATTGTGAATTTTTGTATTACATTACTGTTTCATGATTATCTTCTATATTGTTTGTTGATATTTCAAAACTATTCCCGTAGTCTATTTTTTTAGTAATTTGCTAGGTTTAGAGAGTAAGCTGAGTTGGAAAATGATTAGTGGAAGGTGTTCATAATTGTCTTCAGGTAACAATAAAATATTATTTAGTAAAAAATATTTCCAAGGGTTGTTTCATGCGCTAATATTTATTTTGGTGTATAGGACTTAGAAAGAACTTTAGAAACTGATGATATCTTAGCAGAAGCTCTCTTGGAGAACTCCCATAAACTTTGTATCTCTTGGATGTATCCTTGAGTGGTGAGTCTTTTGATTTATGTTCTATATCCTCGTTTATAATCCTTGGGGTGGTAAATTTTTGTATCCCTTTGTGATATTAACTTGGTGGTGAACTATTTTTCTATCTTATTTAAGTTTTACCATGAGTTCGTGCCTTTTCTATTCAAAACACTCATTCCAACAAATACAACTATACTGCAACTTTTCTTTAAGAATTTGTTCCTTATCTACTATGACATTTTCTATCTAGAAAAACTATTCTATCGATTTTCTTTCGAAATCCATTCTGCATTTTACCCTCCCCAGTATCAGTTTGGTATCAAAGCTAAAGTCTAGAGATCATGGCAAGGCGGAATGGAAAATATATAGTTGGTGAAGGTAGCGACCATGAAGATGATGTCGAATCATTGAGACTACAGCTATGAAGATTGCTGCGTAGTCTATAAGAAAAGAATGAAATAATCGAAGAACTTCAAAGTAGACAAAACCAGTATGAAAATGATGTCCATGAATATAATTCTAATAAAGATACACCTCCTCTCCCAAGAGAGTCGAGAAGATGTCAGATAAGAAATGGAATCCAAGACGAGTGACAGAATAAATATAACATAAGATTAGAGATTCTATAGTTTGAAGGTAAAATAAATGTTGATGACTTTGTCGATTAGCTTAATACAGTAGAAAGTATTTTCGATTTTCATGAACCACCAGAACAAAAGAAGGTCAAACTTGTGGCACTCAAACTCAGATAGAATACATCTTTTTGGTGGAAAAATCTAAAAAAGCAAAGAGAACATGAGGGGAAGAGTAAAATCGTGACATGGGAAAAAATAAAAAGGGAGCTGAAGAGAAAATATTTACCTCACAATTATATGCAAGAGATATTTCTCAAAATCCATGATTTCAAGCAAAAAGATCTTCATGTGGAGGAGTACATTGCAGAATTCGATAATCTAATATTAAAAGGAGAGTTTATGGAACCAAAAGAGCAAACCATTGGAAGATACTTAGGAGGTCTGAAGTATTAGATTACTAAAATTGTTCAACTGCAGCCATATTGGTCTTTAAATGATGTGAGCAGGTTGGCATTAAAAATTGAAAAGCAACAAAAGTTTGAAAAGAGTTCTTGGTATAGTTCAAAAGAAAGCTATACAAAAGGAGGAAGTTCCAAGCCTACTATCCAAAGCAAGGTGATATCGAAGGTGCAAGAAAAGGGTGAAGAATCTGTTGGCAGCATAAAAACGCCTAATTCTTCTACCCCAAGTGGCCAAAAATGTTTCAAATATCATGGTTTTGGACATATTGCTTTAGATCATAGTAATGGAGGAGAAGACGAAGTTGACGACGAACCAAAATATGATGAAGATGAGGAAGAGGTTACTTATGTAGATCATGTTTGTCTATTGTATTGTAATGTAGCTTGCAAGTGTCTTATGTGGCCGATGATGAAAATTGGGTGCGAAAAAATATGTTTCACACTAAATGCACTTCTCTTGGCAAGGTGTGCTTAGTGATCATCGACAGCTGCAATTCTGAGAATGTGGTTTCTTTGAAGATGGTGCAGAAGCTGAAGTTGGATATAATCCCTTATCCACATCCATATCAATTATGTTGGTTGCAAAAAGGAAATGACATCAAGGTAACTAAAAGATGTTTAGTTTCATTTTCTACTGGTAAGTATTATAAAGATAAAATGTGGTGTGATGTTGCTCCTATGGATGCTTGTCATTTGCTATTAGGAAGACCTTAGCATTATGATAGAAGGGTGTTGTATGATGGTTATAAACATACTTATTCTTTTAAGGTGAATGAAAAGAAAATTATCTTAGCTCCATTACAACCTTTCGAAATCAGTGCACCAAAGAAGGAAGTTACTGCTTTTATGTCTTATGGTGAATGCAAATGTGAATTAGACAAGGGTGGTCATGTTTTGGCCCTAATGGTAGTAGAGAAGAATGAACAATAAAAGGAGACACCGAAAATCATGAAACCAATCCTAAAGAAATTTCAAGATGTTATACCGGAAGAGATTCCACATAGCCTTCCGCATTTGAGAGACATTCAACATCACATTGATCTTATTCCGGGGGTTGTTCTACCTAATAAGGTAGCATACAGAATGAGTCCCAAGGAGCATGAAAAACTTCAAAGGTAAGTTGATGAATTGGTGAAAAAGGGATTAATTCGAGAGAGCATGAGTTCTTGTGCAGTTCCCGCCTTATTGGTGCCTAAGAATGATGGTTCATGGAGAATGTGCATTGATAGTCGCACAATCAACAAAATCACAGTGGATTATCATTTTCCTATTCCAAGGTTAGATGATTTACTTGATCAATTATGTGGTGCTTCTATTTTCTCTAAAATTGATTTGAGGAGTGGCTATCACCAAATAAGAATGAGACCCAGAGATGAGTGGAAAACAACATTTAAAACTAGAGAAGACTTATATAAATGGTTGATTATGCCATTTGGGCTATCTAATGCTCCTAGCACTTTCATCATGAGATTTATAAATCATATACTTAAGTCATGCATTAGAATATTTATTGTAGTTTACTTTGATGATATATTAGTGTACAGTAAGAGAGAAGAGGAGCATATGAATCATTTGAAAGAAATCTTTCTTATTTTGAGGTAGCAAAAGTTTTATGCTAATCTAACGAAGTGTGATTTCTTTACATCTAGTATTGTATTTTTGGGGTATGTTATTTCAAAAGATGGAATCATGATGGATCAAAGTAGGATAGAAGTTATTCTCAGTTGGCCAACACCTGCTTCATTGCATGATGTGAGGAGTTTCTATGGCTTAACTTCTTTTTACAGAAGATTCATCAAGAATTTCAGCTCTATTGTCGTTTCAATCACCAAATGTCTGAAATGTAATAAATTCAAATGGACTAATAAGGCTAATGATGCTTTTGAGCTTTTAAAAAGAAAGGTGACCGAAGCTCCTATCTTAGTTCTACCCAATTTTGACAATGTGTTTGAGATTGAATGTGATTATCTAATGTGGGAATTGATGCTTTTTTGAGTTAAGACGGAAAGCCGATTGCATTTTTTAGTGAGAAGCTAAATGATACAAGAAGGAAATATTCAACCTATGATAAGGAGTTCTATGCCATATATGGAGCTTTATCTCATTGGAATCAATACTTTTGGCAAGCCATTTGTGCTATATTCAGATCATGAAGTATTAAAGTTCATAAATTACCAACACAAGCTAAACAAGAGACAGGTTGGGTGGAGTTTTTGCAATCTTATAACTTTACAATTAAGCACAAATCTGATATTCAAAACGTGGTTGCTGATGAATTGAGCAGAAAGCATTCTTTATTATCAGCAATGGAAGTCAAAGTTATTGGATTTGAGATGTTCAAAGATCTCTATGAGAATAATGTGGATTTCGGCTCAATATGGCAGAATTGTAATTCAGGTTCCTTTTAAAAAATTTCTATCCTTGATGGTTTTCTTTTTCGAGCTAATACTTTATGTATTTCATCTTGTTTTTTGAGACAAGTAATTCTAGCTGAAGCTCATGGTAGTGTTTTGGGTGGACATTTTAGTAGAGATAAGACTTTAGCTCTCATTCAATCAAACTTCTATTGGCCTAAAATGTTTAGAGATGTGGAAAGACATGTAAAGCAATATCGAGTATATCATTTAGCAAAAACAAGAAGTCAAAATTCTAGATTGTACACTCCATTGCCCGTACCAAATGCTCCATGGGAGGAAGTGAGTCTTGATTTCATTTTGGGATTACCAAGAACTCAAAGGAACAAGGATTCCATCATGGTTGTTGTTGATAGATTTTTAAAAATATCTCACTTTGTTCCTTGCAATCGAATGATTCATCTCATATTACTGATTTGTATTTTAAGGAGATTGTTAAATTGCATAGTATTCCAAGAACTATGGTGTATGATCAAGATTCAAAACTTATTAATTATTTTTGGAGAACTCTTCGGAGGAAGCTAGGTACTTCTTTGAATTTCAGCAGCTCGCATCATCCAAAAACCGATGGGCAAACTGAGGTAACGAACAAAAGCTTGGGAAATTTGCTTAGAAGTTATGTTGGCAAGAATATTAAGCAATGGGATCTCATTCTTCCACAAATTGAGTTTGCCTATAATCATTCTATCCATCATAGTATCGGTAAGAGTTCTTTTGAGGTTGTTTATAGTGCTAATCATGCTAGTCCTTTGGACTTAATCCCTCATTCTACAATAAAGCAATTTAGTGGAGATGCTGATGCAAGAGCTAAGCTGATAAAAAAGTTGCATGAGGGTGTGAAAGCAACCATTGAGAAGCAAAATGAGAGGTACATGCATGCTGCCAACAAACATAGAAAACATGTGGAGTTTAATGCAGATGATTTGGTTTGGATTCATCTAAGGAGAGGTTTCCATTGGGCAAATTTGGAAAACTAAAACCTAAGGTTGATGGTCCATTCAAGGTGCTTAAGAGAATTAGTAAAAAAACTTATGAGATTGAGCTACCTGAAGATTACGAAGTATCTCCAATATTTAATGTGGCTGATTTAAATTCTTTTTATAATCATGTTGATGAATTAAACAAGGACTTGAGGACAAGTCTTTTTCAACCGGGGGAGATTGGCAGGGGAGTGTCTAATTTACTATAATCTGACCATATAAACCTTGATTATGATATGGTATTTTTTTCAACTAATAATGATGTCTCATAATCTTAAACTCAGCCCACTCAAATATGACAGCTCATCAGCATATTCCCTGCACAAAATTAAAGCTGTTTCAAGGTGCTTTTCTTCATAACAAAGGATTACATTAAAGGAGTTGGTTAGCAGTTGTGAATATTTCTTCATGACCAAAGAATGCATTAAAGGAGTTGGTTAGCAGCTATAAACACTTAATTTCAAAATTTCCTATGCATGAAAGGGTTGTTTCATGCACTAGTATTTATTTTGGTGTATAGGACTTAGAAAGAACTTTAGAAACTGATAATATCTTAGCAGAAGCTCTCTTGGAGAACTCCCATAAACTTTGTATCTCTTAGATGCATCCTTGAGTGGTGAGTTTTTTTATTTATAATCTGTATCCTCATTTATAATCCTTGAGGTGGTGAATTTCTATATTCCTTTGTGATATTAACTTGGTGGTGAACTATTTTTCGATCTTATTTAAGTTTTATCATGAATTTGTGCCTTTTCTATTCAAAACACTCATTCCAACAAATACAACTATATTGTGACTTTTCTTCAAGAGTTTATTCCTTGTCTACTGTGACATTTTCTATCTGGAAAAACTATTCCATCGGTTTTATTTCGAAATTCATTCTGCATTTTACCCTCCCTGGTATCAATCACAAATATGTCATGTCAGGCAATGAGGAGTCGATTTTCTTATATTACGACAATAATGGAGTGATTACTTAAGCAAATGAACCAATGTCTCATCAGAAGTCTAAGCATATTCTGAGAACGTTCCACCAAATCAGAGAGATCGTGGCCCGAAGAGATGTAGCAGTGAAAAGAATTCCATCTGAAGATAACATTGTAAATCTATTAATGAAGCCATTATCTCATATTGTCTTTAAGCATCACTAGGGTCTGATGGGGATCAAACACATAAATGATTGGTTTTAGGTCAAGTGAGAGATTGCTAGTCATAGGTGCCCTGCAAACCAATCACGTGAGTGATGGCACATGTGACTTGCTACGCACTCGTTTTGCTTATTATATATTTGACATTTTTTTTTTACTTTATATTGCTTGTTATATAAATTGTGATGACCATGGATCTTTGTAATGGGAATCAAATGATGAAAAGATTAGGATAGTGAGACTAATTCGCCTTTAAATATAGACCCTAAAAAATTTCGGTCATAAGTTACTCTTGAGGGACATCATGATAACCTGATAGATTGCTATGCTATATACTCATTTATATGATAGAGGTGGCTGGTCTCATAGTTGCTTGTGTAGGGACATTAGGGATATAGTGCAAGTGCTCATTAGAGAATGATTCACTAATCGACCCGCTTACAAAATATTAGATAGTTGATGATACCTCATTGTCAGACATCAATTCCGTCATCCCAATAGTATATCTAGTCCTTAGGCATGAGATACCGAGGATATCTTGTATGAGTACTCCACTCTTTGACACCGGACTTATAGGCCTAGAAGTTCTAAATCAAGCACAGTCGATCATCAAAAGTGACAGCCAACCTTACGAGGGCTATTGAGTATTGATAGAGGATCGTTCAATCTCATTGTCATGAGAGGAATATCATATTTGTTCTTGCTCAAACAAAGAGTTCTCTAAGAGATTCCGATTAAAGCGAAACTCGAGTAGAAATTGTATGGGCCTGACAGCACCATCAACGGAATAGTCTTTAGGATATTAGATGGATGAGGGACTATAAATATGTGGTAAATAAGGATAGACAAGTCCAATGGATTGGATTCTTCTATATCGTCTAGAGACTGCGACGTAGTGAGCTAGTACGTCCACAATCGATGAGTCGAGTGAATTATTATAAAGATAATAATTCACTAAGCTAGAAGGAGTTTTAATAGCTATAACTTATGGTCATCTCAATATTGGGCCTAGAGGGTCACACACATATGCTAGGTGTTGCAATGAGTAGAGGTTCAGATATGAGATATTCGATGGAGCTCCTATCTTATTTGATATCTAATAAGCCCCTGAATTATTGGATCCTATGGATGAGATCTAATAAGAGCTAATGAGAGATTATTGGGTAGAGATCCAATTATCGAAGAGGCTTGGGTAGTTGGAATGAGATCCAGTATTTAATAGGGCAAGATCCAATATGATAAGTTTATAGGGACCTCTAAAAATAAGAGAAAACCAGAGGGCTATAGGCTAGACACTCTTTAGCTGTCACCACCTATACCCCTCTCAACCTCTCCTCCTTCACTAGTAGCCCTTGTTTCGGGCACGTGGATAGCAAGAAGGGTCGGCCCCTTCTTGATCGCATGGTGCACGTGAAAAAGAGGATTGTGCAGCAATTTGAGGAGCGTCTTTACAGCCCCAATCATATGGATCACTGCTAGAGAGGAGGATAGTTGACTTCCTACATTCTCTCCTACAGATCTATAGGTTTTTAGGGATATATGATTGTTGAATCTCGGATTTTAATGATGAAGTCAATTGTCATTTGTTATCTAATCCATATGTTATGATAAGTATGCAGGATTAACTACGATGGTAGTAAGACATGTAGCAGGAGTTGTGCCGGAGTCAAGACCATGATCATGTTGGGGGTTCGAGAGTTCGACGAAAGTCTAGACGGTCGTCAAAGGTTCTGCGGGAACAAATCCGAGAAGTCCAAGAGTTTGCCAAAGAAGCTCATCGAAACTCGCCAAGTGGATCGTCGCAAGTCCGGGAGATTTGCCGGAAGTCCACTGGAGTATTGCCGAGGGTTCGTCAGAAGTTCGCCGGAAGCTCGCCGGAAGAAGCGATTGACGCACCAGAGCAAGTTGTAAAAAATGTCTTAAGAAATATCGTAGTTAGCATGTAGATTAAGCTAGGAATGGGAGGTGATCCCATTAACTTAATCTGGGGGCAATTAGGCCCTTGACAGACTCAAATTGGGCTGAATAGATCAGCCCATTCGGACCCAGATTTCCTGGCCGACGACGGCACCGCCTGGGTCGGCGGTGGCACCACCTAGGAGCTTAGTCTCCTAGGAAAGCTGGGCGGTGGAATCGCCCCAGTTAGGCGATGGCACCGCTTGGGTTCAGTCTCCGAGCAACACTGGGCAGTGGAGCCACCACAGTCAGGCGGTGGCATCGCCAGAGCTCGATCTCTGAGCTCTATCAGGCGGTCGTACCGCCAGGACCCCGAAAATCCGAGAGATGTCATTTTTTAGCTCCAAATTTAAACTAGTTTGGGGCCTATATATACCCCACCCTTTTCTACATGAAAGGGCACCAAAAATCCAATCTTACTATGTGATTTTTAGAACTCAAAAGTGTTGTAAAGGCTAGAAGTTCTCTTCCCTCTTTTCTTCCAAGTTTTGATCTTTCAAGGGAGGAGAGGAAATTTTGTAAGGGTTGTCTCCTAAGCCCGTCAAAAGGAGTGAAACTGTAAAAGGGTGGTTGGCCTTCGCCTATTGAAGGAAGGCCTCTAGTGGATGTCGGTGACCTCATCATAGGGGGAAGCCAATGTTAGGATCGAGAGCACTAAGGGGGGGTGAATTAGTGCAGCGGAAATCTTTCAGCGATTTAAAAACGAAAGCTGCGTTCGTCCTATAAAAATGATTTCGATGTAAAAGCCGATTCACAGTTTGTATCTAACTGTAGTTTACGCAGTTTGCATCTAAATGCAGTTTGCATCTAAATGCAGATTGCGTCTAAGCGCAGTTTGCATTTAAGCGCAGTTTGCGTCTAAGCGCAGATTGCGTCTAAGCACAGTTTGCGTCTAAACTCAGTTTGCATCTAAACACAGTTTGCGTCTAAGCGCAGTTTGCGTCTAAACACAGTTTGCGTCTAAACACAATTTGCGTCTGAGTGCAGTTTGCATCTAAACGCAGTTTTACGTCTAAGTGCAGTTTTACGTCTAAGTGCAGTTTAACGTCTAAACGCAGTTTTGCGTCTAAACGCAGTTTTACGCCTAAATGCAGTTTTACGTCTAAATGCAGTTTTACGTCTAAACGCAGTTTTGCATCTAAACGTAGTTTTACGTCTAAACGCAGTTTTACGTCTAAACGCAGTTTTACGTCTAAACTCAGTTTACGTCTAAACGCAGTTTTTACGTCAAAGCGTAATTTTACGTCTAAACGCAGTTTTGCGTCTAAACACAGTTTTGAACTTTGAAAAGTGTTTTATGAATACGCAGAAAGCAATTTGCAGTTATAAATGGAATCAAAATGTAAGCGTAAACTGCAGTGTAAAGATCGTACGAAAACACCGATTTACGTCTGAATGCAGATTCGGAAAGATCAGAACTTAGAGACTCGTTCGTAAAAGCGTAAAGAGCAGTAGCTATGTAGGAGGTTTGCAGTAATGATAAAGTGCTCAAAGTAAAAGCAAACCAGAGATTTAGAGTGGTTCGGTCAGTCTTGACCTACTCCACTTTTGGCTTCCTCCTCCGACGAGGTCACTGACGTCAACTAGCTGCCTTCCTTCAATGGGCGAAGGCCAACTGCCCTTTTACAGTTTCACTCCTTTTGATGGGCTTAGGAGACAACCCTTATAGAACCTTTCTCTCCTCACTTTTACAATTCAGAAACTTAAAGAACAGAAGGAGGAGACTTAAAGGCTTTACAACAATTTTGAGCTCAAGAATCACAGAGAAGATCAAGATTTCAGTGTAGGTCTCTTGCTCTTTCTGTGCTGAATGGGTGGGGTATTTATAGGCCCCAACCCAGTTCAAATTTGGAGCTCAAAACAATCAAATCCCGAATTTCGGGATCGGCGGTTGCACCTCCCTCATTTGGAGAGGTTGCACCCTTTGGCGAGTTCGGAGACCGAGCCCGGCGGTTGCACGTCTCTATCGGGCGGTTGCACCGCCTGAGTCCGCTCGAGATCGAGCCCCAGGCGGTGCCACCTCTGGAGGCGGTTGCACCTCTCTCGCTGAGCTTCGAAGACCAAGCTTTAGGCGGTGCTACCTCTCTGTCGGGGAGGTTGCACCGCCGATCTAGCTCGAAGACCGAGCTCAGCGGTTGCACCTCCTGGTGGGGCGGGTTGCACGCCAGTCTCGTCTGGGAGACCCTAGACCAGGCGGTTGCACCTCTGGCTGGGCGGTTGCACCGCCTAGTCCTGTGAGACTTAGCCAAGCGGTTGCACCTCTGGTGCAATCGGGGTCCGAATGGTTAGCTCCATTCGCCCAATTTCAATCTTTTGAGGGGCCCAATTGCCCCAAGATTAAGCTAATGGGATCACCTCCCATTTTCCAACTTAATCAACGTGCTAACTACGATTAAATCTAAGACAATTTCTACAGCTTTGCTCCGATGCGTCAATCGCTTCTTCCGGCGAGTTTCCGGCGAACTTCCGTCGATCATCCGATGAACCCTCGGTGATTCTTCTGCGGACTTCCGGCAAACTCCTGGACTTTGCGATGATCCACTTTGCAAGTTCCGACGAGCTTCGCTTGGCAAGCTTCTGGACTTCTCGGATCTGTTCTCGCAGAACCTCCAACAACCGTCCGAATTTCCGTCGAACTCTCGAACTCCCAACGTGATCATGATCTTGACTCCGGCGCAACTCCTGCTGCTTTTCTAACTTTCATTGTAGTTAATTCTGCACACTTATCTCAACACATAGATTAGATAACAAATGACAATTGACTTCATCATCAAAATCTGAGATTCAACAATCTCCCCCTTTTTTATGATGACAATCAATTAATAATGGAGTTATCCTTAACTCCCCCTATCTATATGCCATAGTTGAGATAAATCAACCTTGAATTCAAGACCTAAGAATTCAAGTGACGTATTGATAAGTTAGATCAGTTAAACTTATCAATACTCCCATCATGATACCCATCATGATGTATCTCTTCAAGAATGATGTCAAGGCTTGACATACATCATCAAGTTTGTATGATTGTATTTGTAACTATTCATCATGTAATTGAATATTATCATATAAAGCTGCGAAGGACTATTACATGATGCACACATTTGAGATTTTCTAGCAAGTTTGCATTTACTTCACAAGATAGGATATCAACTCAAGACATAATGCAAACTATAGCACATGTTCATATATCTCTTGGTGATGCAAGGATGGCATAACCATAACATTGTATATAGCATCACTCAAGTATTTGCAACTATGACATAGACATGATTATGGCAGTGTTTATCAATTCATATGTCTCTCCCCCTTTGTCATCAACAAAAAGCATGATAACATTATCAAAAAGCATGGTAGATGTGATTCCAGCAGGTTATCACACACATAAAGGAAGGCATGACATATATAATACTTTGAATATCTCTTCTCCCTGTTATAGTTCATTGCTTGAAGGAGGAAAGTCATTTTTCAAAAAGTTTTCATAAGAGTGTACAGGAAAATCCCATTTTTAGCATTCAAACCGAAAAATGAACTTCTAACATGCATTCGGTTATGAGTAAGCTATTGATTTTTAAAAACATTTGTCACATAATTTCCAACATGTTATTTGATCAAGTGATGCCAAGGGATGTAATAGTAAATAACGTCCGAAAAATAAATTTAACTAGTTTAAGTATTCGGACACATCAACATTCCAAATTCTTTTCTTATGAAATCAAATTGTTCTTCACTTAGGGGTTTTGTAAAGATATCAGCTAGTTAATGTTTGGTATCAATGAACTCTATGGTTACGTCATGATTAGTGACATGATCTCATATAAAGTGATGTCTAATATCAATATGTTTTGTTCTTGAGTGTTGTATAGGATTTTTAGTTAAGCATATTGCACTCGTGTTATCACATTTAATGGGAATATCTTTAAGATTAACTTTGTAATCTTCTAAAGTGTTTTTCATCCATACAACTTGTGCACAGCATGCACTTGCTGCAATATATTCAGCTTCGGTTGTTGATAGAGCAACCGAGCTTTGTTTCTTAGATGACCAGGATACAAGGGCATGTCCTAAAAATTGACATGATCCTGATGTGCTTTTTCTATCTAGTCTACAGCCAGCGAAGTCCGCATCAGCATAAGCTATTAACTTAAAATTTTCTGATTTTGGGTACCATAATCCTAGATTTGTGGTTCCATTAAGATATCTAAGTATTCTTTTGACTGCTTTGAGATGAGATATCTTAGGGTTTGATTGAAATCTAGCACAAAGTCCTACACTGAACATGATGTCTGGTCTGGTGGCAGTGAGGTAAAGTAAACTTCCTATCATACCCCTATAAGTCTTTTGATTAAAGCTTTCTCCACTTTCATCAATTTCTAACTTAGTGGAGGTGCTCATAGGGATGTTAATGGCCTTTGAGTTGTTCATATTAAACTTTTTTTATAAATTCATAGCATATTTTGTTTGACTAATAAAGATGCCGTTGCTTAATTGTTTGATTTGTAAGCCTAAGAAGAATGTTAATTCTCCCATTAAGCTCATTTCGAATTCAAGACTCATGGTTCTAGCAAAAGATTCACAGAGAGATTCATTTATAGAGCCAAAGATAATATCATCAACATAAATCTGAACAATGAGAAAATTATTTTCAAAATTCTTGATAAATAATGTAGTATCAACCTTGCCTTTTGTGAAGTTATTTTCGATAAGAAAAGAACTAAGTCTCTCATACCAAGCCCTTGGGGCTTGTTTTAAACCATAGAGAGCTTTAGTTAATCTAAACACATGATTAGGGAGGCTATCATTTTCAAAACCAGGAGGTTGTTCAACATAAACTTCTTCGGAGATAAAGCCATTTAGAAAAGCGCTTTTAACATCCATTTGAAACAACTTAAAATTATTACTGCTAGCGTAGGCAAGGAGCATCCTTATTGCTTCCAATCGAGCCCTGGTGCGAAGGTTTCTTAAGTAATCGATACCTTCTTCTTGGTTGAAACCTTTGGCCACTAATCTAGCCTTGTTTCTAACCACGATACCATTTTCATTTTGCTTGTTTTAGAAGACCCATTTAGTACCAATAACTAAATGGTCATTTGGCCTAGGAACAAGCTTCCACACTTCATTTCTCTCAAATTGATTTAATTCATCTTGCATTGCGATAATCCATGAATCATCTTTCATGGCTTCATCAATGCATTTGGGTTCAATTTGGGAGAGAAAAGCGACATTTGCACAAAAGGTTTTAAGAGAAGATCGTGTTTGAACCCCTTTGATGTGTCTCCTAGGATTAGCTCTTTAGGGTGAGCATCTACATACTTCAATCCTTAGGTAAGGATATTTCAGGAAGTGGATGCATCTAGGTTGTTAGTTGGAGAGGGGTTTCCTTTAAATTCAAGGAATCAAAATTAACATCTTCATCAAGATCATTTTTTCGTGATTTCAGAAATCTCATTGAAAACAACATGAATGGATTCTTCAATAATTAGAGTTCTTTTATTGAAGATCTGAAAGGCTTTAGAAACTGTAGAATAACCAAGAAAGATTCCTTCATCGGTTTAGCATCAAATTTTTCTAAGTTATCTTTTTCATTCAAGATAAAACACTTACACCCAAAGACTTTTAAAATATGAAACGTTGGGTTTTTTATTGTTCCATAACTTATAGGAGTTTTGGTTAGTAGAGGTCTCACTAGAACTCTATTTAAAATGTAGCATGCAGTATTTCGGCTTGGCCCAAAAAAATATTTGGGTAGGTTGTGTTCATTCAACATGGTTCTTGCCATTTCTTGTAAATTTCAATTTTTTCTTTCTACAACTCCATTTTGTTGAGGGTTTCTAGGAGTAGAGAAATTATGGTTGTATCCATTGAGTTCACAAAATTCCTGGAAATCATGGTTTTGAAATTCACCACCATGATCACTTCTAATTGTGAAATCATAGAACCTTTCTCATTCTAAACGAGTTTGCAAAACTTGGTAAAAGATCTAAGACATTCACTTTTCTGTTTTAAGAAGTAAGTCCATGTGTATCTGCTATAGTCATCCCATGATGTAAAGCGTATTTTGCTACCTCCTAGGCTTGATGTGGAGATGGGTCGAACAAGTCCATATGGATCAATTGTAAGGGCCTAGAGGTGCTTATTTGATTTTTTAGATTTGAAGCTACTCTTAATTTGTTTACCTAATTGGTAGGCATCACATACATTATCTTTGATGAACTTGATATGAGGAATTCCTCTTACAAGTTCTTTGGATGATATTTGAGTGATTAGCTTCATGCTAGCATGACCTAATCTTCTGTGCCATATCCAAGCATTCTCATTTAAAGCAGAAAAACATATTTCATTACATAAATCATTGATGTCAATAGTGTATACGTTATTTTGTTTTAATGCAATCATAGATATGTTTTTATGTGGTTTTCAATGATGCAAGCATTAGATTCAAATCGATAATATATCTTTTATCACACAATTGACTAATGCTCAAGAGGTTATGTTTTAGACCATCAACTAGCAAAACATCTTCAATAAAGAAGTTGGATTTGTTACCTATGGTTCCTTTGCCAATGATTTTACCCTTGTTGTCTCCGAAGGTGACATATCCTTAAATCTATGCTAGTGAGCTTAGAGAATTGGGATGGATCTCGGTCATATGCCTTGAGCATCCACTATCAAGGTACCATCTCTTGCTCCTAGCTTGCGATGGTTTAGTTTTCTACAAGAAAGGATGATGTTTAGGTACCCATTTGCTTTTGGGTTCCTCACAAATAGATCTACATTTTCTATCATGTTGCATAGAATTTGTCATGGTTCCTTTAGGAACCCAAATCAATTGTTTGGACTAAATTTCCTGAATGGACAATAATGCGTCCTGTGTCCAGAACTTGCAACAAAAGTTGCATTTGCTTTGATGTCTAACATGTAAGATGGGGCCTTTTACGAAGGTAGTTGATTTTTGGTGAGGACTCCTCACAAATCCAATCCCACTTCTTTGGGAACATGACCCTTGTTTGTAAGGATCATGTTTAATGACTTGCTACCAACCTCGAATTTCTTCAAGGTGTCCTTAAGTAGCAAGTTTTCTTTTTGAAAAGTTTCTAGATCATGACATTTGATACATGAATTTAAACTATCATGATATTCAATTTTTAACTTATTAAAATCACAAGTAAGACTATCATGCTCCTTTTTTAGCAATTTGTATTTTCTATTGATAATCTTGCATTCATCAAATAAGTCATGGAAGGCATTTAATAATTCATCGAAAGATAAATCAACATCTAATAAATTCGTTACCTCCTCTCCGATGGCCATTAAGGCGTAATGAGCAACTTGCTCGGTGTTGGACTCCTCTTCTTCATATGCGCTCGAGTCATCCCATGTTGCTTGAAGAGCCTTCTTCTTTGATGTTCTCCTTTTGACTTGGGGACAATCACTCTTGTAGTGTCCCGGCTTTTTACATTCATAGCAGATCACTTGGTCCTTCTTGGGTTCAAGTTTAATTTTTGCATCATTCTTAAACTTGTTTCTTTTAAAGAACTTTTTAAACTTTCTTGTTAGAAGTGCCAAGTCATCATCACAGTCCTCATCACTTGAGTTTTTTCTCTCAAGTGGCATTCGAAAGTTTTGAGTGCCATATCCTTCCTGTTCTTTGGAAGGATGTCTTCTTTGCTCTTCATGAGCTTTACAAGTCATTTTATTAGGTCATTAATGACCCGATTAGTTCTTCAAGAGGGAAGTTTGCGCAGATCTTTTTTGCCTCTTGAATAGCAGTGACTTTAGGATCCCAACTTTTAGGAAGGGATCTTAGTATCTTATTTACGAGTTCAAAATCCGAAAACTTTTTTTTCGAAGTCCTTTTAGACCGTTGGCGACATCCGTGAAAGCGGGTAAACATGTCGCCAATGGTTTCCTTTCGGTTTCATTAGGAAAAGTTCAAAAGAATGCAACAACAGATTGATTTTTGACTCTTTTCACTCTACTTGTGCCCTCGTGGGTCACTTCAAGTGTGTGCCAAATATCAAATGCAGTTTCCCAAGTTGAAACACGATTAAACTCGTTTTTTTTTATCAAGTCATAAAAATAAGGCATTCATAGCCTTTGCATTAAGAGCGAAAAGCCTTCTTTTCCAATTCATTCCAATCGATCATTGGAAGAAGACTTTGAAAATCCGTTTTTCAACAAGGTTCCACAGTTCAAAATCCATAGAAATAAGAAAGATCCTCATTCGGGTCTTCCAGTAGGTGTAGTCCGTCCCACTGAACATGGGTGGACGTGTAATAGAATGCCCCTCTTGGTTTCCGGCGTATGCCATCTCTCTTGGGTTTTAATCCGTTAGAGAGTTAACCTTGCTCTGATACCAATTGTTAGGATCGAGAGCACTAAGAGGGGGGGTGAATTAGTGCAGCGGAAATCTTTCAGCGATTTAAAAACGGAAGCTGCGTTCGTCCGATAAAAATGATTTCGATGTAAAAGCCGATTCACAATTTGTATCTAAGTGTAGTTTACGCAGTTTGCGTCTAAATGCAGTTTGCGTCTAAATGCAGATTGCGTCTAAGCGCAGATTGCGTCTAAGCGCAGTTTGCGTCTAAACACATTTTGCGTCTAAACACAGTTTGCGTCTAAGCGCAGTTTGGGTCTAAACACAGTTTGCGTCTAAACACAGTTTGCGTCTAAACGCAGTTTTACGTCTAAGTGCAGTTTTACGTCTAAGTGCAGTTTTACGTCTAAACGCAGTTTTGCGTCTAAACGTAGTTTTACGTCTAAACGCAGTTTTACGTCTAAATGCAGTTTTACGTCTAAACGCAGTTTTGCGTCTAAACGCAGTTTTACATCTAAACGCAGTTTTACGTCTAAACTCAGTTTACGTCTAAATGCAGTTTTTACGTCCAAGTGTAATTTTATGTCTAAATGCAGTTTTGCGTCTAAACGCAGTTTTGAACTTTGAAAAGCGTTTTATGAATACGCAGAAAGCAATTTGCAGTTATAAATGGAATCAAAACGTAAGCGTAAACTGCAGTGTAAAGATAGTACGAAAACACCGATTTACGTCTGAATGCAGATTCGGAAAGATCAGAACTTAGAGACTCGTTCGTAAAAGCGTAGAGGGCAGTAGCTATGTAGGAGGTTTGCAGTAATGATAAAGTGCTCAAAGTAAAAGCAAACCAGAGATTTAGAGTGGTTCGGTCAGTCTTGACCTACTCCACTTTTGGCTTCCTCCTCCGACGAGGTCACCGACGTCAACTAGCTACCTTCTTTCAATGGGCGAAGGCCAATTGCCCTTTTACAGTTTCACTCCTTTTGATGGGCTCAGGAGACAACCCTTACAGAACCTTTCTCTCCTCACTTTTACAATTCAGAAACTTAAAGAACAGAAGGAGGAGACTTAAAGGCTTTACAACAATTTTGAGCTCAAGAATCACATAGAAGATCAAGATTTCGGTGTAGGTCTCTTGCTCTTTCTGTGCTGAATGGGTGGGGTATTTATAGGCCCCAACCAAGTTCAAATTTGGAGCTCAAAACGATCAAATCCCGAATTCGGGATCGGTGATTACACCTCATTTGGAGAGGTTGCACCGCTTTGGCGAGCTTCGGGCCCGAGCCCAGGCGGTTGCACCTCTCTGTCAAAGGCGGTTGCACCGCCTGAGTCTGGCTCGGAGATCGAGCCCAGGCGATGCCACCTCTGGCGAGGCGGTTGCACCTCTCTGCTGAGCTTCGAAGACCGAGCTCGGCGGTGCTCTCTCTGGGGAGATTGCACCGCCCAGTCTAGCTCGAAGAGGCGAGGCTCAGGCGGTTGCACCTCTGGTTGGGCGGTTGCACCGCTTCAGATCTCGCTGGGAGACTTAGCCCGGGCGGTTGCACCTCTCTGGCTGGGGCGGTTGCTTTGCCAGTCTCATTTGGGAGACTTAGCCAGGCGGTGCCACCTCTGGCCCTAAGCGTTGCACCTCCGGTGCAATCCGGGGTCGAATGGTTAGCTCCATTGGCCCAATTTCAATCTTTAGGGGGCTCAATTGCCCCAAGATTTAGCTAATGGGATCACCTCCCATTTTCTAACTTAATCAACGTGCTAACTTCTGATTAAATCTAAGACAATTTCTGCAGCTTTGCTCGATGTCGTCGATCGCTTCTTCCGGCGAAGTTTCGGCGAACTTCCGTCGATCATCCGATGAACCCTCGGTGATTCTTCTGCGGACTTGACAAACTCCTGGACTTTTTGCGATGATCCACTTGGCGAGTTCCTCTGAGCTTAACGGCAGCAAGCTTCTAGACTTCTCGGATCTGTTCTCGCAGAACCTCCGACGACCTTCCGAACTTCCGTCGAACTCTCGAACTCCCAACGTGATCATGATCTTGACTCCGGCGCAACTCCTGTTGCTTGTCTAACTTTCATCGTAGTTAATCCTACACACTTATCTCAACACATAGATTAGACAACAAATGACAATTGACTTCATCATCAAAATCTGAGATTCAACAGCCAAAAGTGGATGTAGGTCAAAATTGACCGAACCACTCTAAAATTCTGGTGCTCTCTTGTTTGCATTTCTTCTTGCCGCCTACCTTACTACAAACCTCTATATGTGCTTTACTTTCTTATTACTTTTGCTGCACTCCCTTACGAACTCGCTTTCAAGTTAAGTTTTCGAAAACAGTTTTACGTCAGAAATGATTTCATCGTACGAACATAGTTTTAATCATCGAAAGTTTTTTCGCTGCACTAATTCACCCCCCCCCCCCCCCCTCTTAGTGCTCTTGATCATAACAATTGGTATCAGAGCGGGGTTAACTCTCAAACGGATTAAAACCCAAGAGAGACGGCATACGCCGGAATCCAAGAGGGGCACTCTATTACATGTCTGCCCATGTTCAATGGGATGGACTATGTTGAATCTCGGATTTTGATGATAAAATCAATTGATAGGTTATTTGATCTAATCCATATTATTGAGTTAAGTGTGCAGGATTAACTACGATAAACAGAAAACACAAAGCAAGAATACCGGAGTCGAGTTTGATGAACCTTTAAGAGTTGATGAATGGTGGAGATATCTTTAGGAACCAACCGAGAAGAAATGGGAATCTGTTGGAAGTTCGCCGAAAGAGATCGTGGGAGGTTAGCAGAGATCACCGAGAAGTCTCAGCTACTCTTTAAAGTCATCACAAGTTCGGGGCGTGCTTGGACCCGTCGAAGGAAGTTAAGGTCGAACTTCGTCGGAACAAAACTTTGACGTTAGCGGTTAATAAATTGCTTAAGATGTGTTTTGTTATGTAGTTCACTTGTAATTAGGATTAGGATTAAGAAGATAAGCCTATATCCTGGTTAGGGCCAACTGGGGCCAAAGTCAGAGTTGGTTTGGGCTAAAAGAAAGCCAAACCAAGTGAAGCCAGGAGAGCAGGCGGTGGAACCCGGGGTCAAGTGATGACACCTCTGGCTGGGCGGTGGCACCGCCCAAAGACCCAACGCTGGCGGTGGCACCGCTTGGCTGAAGCGGTGGCACCCCAGCATCGGGAACCCAAAGAGGATTTGATTTTTTTGGAGCCCAAATTTTGGAGCCCAAATTTGAATCCTCTTGAGGCCTATAAATACCCCCTCAAATCTCATTTGAGATTACAACCTTTTGAGCAGCAAGAGTTTGAGAGAAAGATCTTAGAAAAGTGTTAGCTTGCTTTCGTTTCAATCTACTAGTGTTCACCTCATCTCTTCTCGAAAATCTGTAAGAGAGTGAACTGCTTGTAAAGAGTTGTAAGAGGGGTATTTACCCTTCCATTTCAAGAAGCTTGCTAGTGGAAGGTGGGAGCCTCATCGAAGAGGGGCCTCACAAGTGGAGTAGGTCATTTGACCGAACCACTCTAACATCGGCGTGATCTGTGGTTTGCGTTTCATTATTGTTATTTATATTATTGCAAATCTTCTTATATGCTCTAGTTCCTTATCACTTTTGCTGCGCATATTTAAGAATACGCTTTCAAGTTTAAACTTGTCAAGTTCCGCTCTCTTCTTACGTAAGATAATTCAGAAAACCCTAGTTTTTATCCGCTGCACTAATTCACCCCCCCCTCTTAGTGCTGCTTCGATCCTAACAGACTACACCTATTGGAAGACCCGAATGAGGATCTTCCTTATTTCAATGGATTTTAAACTTTAGAATCTTCTCGAAAATGGATTTTCGAAGTCTTTTGTTCCAATGATCAATTGGAATGAGTTGGAAAAGAAGACTTTCGCTCTTAATAAAAAGGCTATGAATGCCTTATTTTGTGTGCTTGATAAAAATGAGTTCAATCGTGTTTCGGTTTGTGAAACCACGTTTGATATTTGGCATACACTCAAAGTGACTCACGAAGGTACAAGTAGAGTGAAAGAGTCAAAAATCAATCTTTTGATACATTCTTTTGAACTTTTTCGAATGAAACCGAGTGAGACTATTGGTGACATGTACACCCGTTTCACGGATGTCATCAATGGTCTAAAAGGACTCGGTAAAAGTTTTTCAGATTTTGAGCTCGTAAATAAGATTCTAAGATCCCTTCCTATGAGTTGGGACCCTAAAGTCACTGCTATTCAAGAGGCTAAAGATTTAAACAACTTCCCTCTTAAAGAACTAATTGGGTCATTAATGACCTATGAAATAACTTGCAAGGCTCATGAAGAGCAAGAAACCATCATTCGAAAGAATAGAAAGGATATGGCACTTAGAACTTTAGATGACCACTTGAGAGAAAACTCAAGTGATGAGGACTGTGACGATGACTTAGCACTTCTAACAAGAAAATTTAAAAAATTCATTAAGAGAAACAAGTTTAAAAATGACACAAAAAATAAATTTGAACCCAAAAAGGACCAAGTTATTTGCTATGAGTGCAAAAAGCTAGGACACTACAAAAGTGATTGTCCCCAAGCCAAAAAGAGAACATCAAAGAAGAAGGCGCTCAAAGCAACGTGGGATGACTTAAGTGCGTCCGAAGAAGAGGAGTCCAACACCGAGCAATTTGCTTATTATGCCCTAATGGCCATCGAAAAGGAGGTAACAAATTTAATTGATGCAGATTTATCATTTGATAAATTATTAATTGCTTTCCATGACTTATTTGATGAATATAAACTAATCAGTAGAAAATATAAATTACTGAAAAATAAGCATGATAGTCTTGTTAGCAATTTTGATAAATTAAAAACTGAATATCATGATAGTTTAGCTCAATGTGAAAAATGTCATGATCTAGAAACTCTCCAAAAGGAGAATTTGCTACTTAAGGACGCCTTGAAGAAATTCGAGGTTGGTAGCAAGTTTTTGAATATGATCCTCACAAATAAGGGTCATGTTCCTAAAAGAAGTGGAATCGGATTTGTGAGAAGTCCTCACCAAAATCCAACAACCTTCATAAAAGGGCCTATCTTACATGTTCGGCACCAAAGCAAATGTAACTTTTGTTACAAACATAGACATAAAGCGTATCATTGTCCATTTAAGAAAATTAGCCCGAACAAACTGATTTGGGTTCCTAAAGGAACCATGATAAACTCTATGCAACATAATAAACAATGTAGATCAGTTTTTGAGGCACCTAAAAGTAAATGGATACCTAAAAATTATCCTTTCTTATAAACATACACCATCACAAGCTAGGAGCAAGAGATGGTACTTTGATAGTGGATGCTCAAGGCATATGACCGGAGATCCATCTCAATTCTCTAAGCTCACTAGCATAGATGAAGGCTGTCACATTCGGAGACAACAACAAGGGTAAAATCATTGGCAAAGGAACCATAGGTAACAAATCCAACTTCTTTATTGAAGATGTTTTGTTAGTTGATGGTTTAAAACATAATCTCTTAAGCATTAGTCAATTATGTGATAAAGGATATATCGTCAAATTCGAATCTAATGCTTGCATCATTGAAAAACCATACAAAAACAGATCTATAATTGCATTAAAACATAATAATGTATATACCATTGACATCAATGATCTTTGCAATGAAATGTGTTTCTCGGTTTTGAATGAGGATGCTTGGCTTTGGCATAGGAGATTAGGTCATGCTAGCATAAAATTAATCACTCAAATATCATCCAAAGAACTTGTACGAGGAATTCCTCATATCAAGTTCATAAAAGATAATGTGTGTGATACTTGTCAATTAGGAAAACAAATTAATGGTAGTTTCAAATCTAAGAATCAAATAAGCACCTCTAGGCCCTTACAATTGATCTATATGGACTTGCTCGGACCAATCTCTACATCAAGCCTAGGAGGTAGCAAATACGCCTTCGTTATTGTAGATGACTATAGTAGATACACATGGACTTATTTCTTGAAATACAAAAATGAATGCTTTAGATATTTCACCAAGTTTTGTAAACTTGTTCAAAATAAAAAGGGTTTTGTGATTTCATCAATTCGAAGTGATCACGGTGGTGAATTTCAAAACCATGATTTTCAAGAATTTTACGAATCTAATGGATACAACCACAACTTCTCTACTCCAAGAAATCCCCAAAAAATGGAGTAATAGAAAGAAAGAATAGAAATTTATAAGAAATGGCAAGAATCATGTTAAATGAACATAGCATACCCAAATATTTTTGGACCGAAGCCGTAAATACTATATGTTATATTTTGAATAGAGTTCTAGTAAGACCCTTACTAATCAAAACTCCCTATGAGTTGTAGAACAATAAAAAACCCAATGTTTCATATTTTAAAGTTTTTGGGTGTAAGTGTTTTATCTTGAATGAAAAAGATGCCTTAGGAAAATTTGATGCTAAATCCGATGAAGGAATTTTTCTTAGTTATTCTTCGGTTTCCAAAGCTTTTCATATCTTCAATAAAAGAACTTTAATTATAGAAGAATCCATTTATATTGTTTTTAATGAGATTTCTGAAATCGAGAAAAATGATTTTGATGATGATGTTAATTTTGACTCTTTGAATTTAAATGAAACCTCTTCTCCAACTAGCAACTTGGATGCATCCACTTCCGAAACATCCTTACCCAAGGATTGGAAGTATGTAGATGCTCATCCTAAGGAGCTAATCCTAGGAGACACATCTAAGGGGGTTCAAACACGTTCTTCTCTTAAAAAATTTTGTGCCAACGCCGCTTTTCTCTCCCAAATTGAACCTAAATGTATTGAGGAAGCCATGAAAGATGATACATGGATTATCGTAATTCAAGATGAGTTAAATCAATTTGAGAGAAATGAGGTGTGGAAGCTTGTTCCTAAGCCAAATGACCATTTAGTTATTGGAACTAAATATGTCTTTAGAAACAAGCAAGATGAATATGGTATCGTGGTTAGAAACAAGGCTAGATTAATGGCCAAAGGTTTCAACCAAGAAGAAGGTATTGATTACAAAGAAACCTTCGCTCCTGTGGCTAGATTATAAGTTATAAGGATGCTCCTTGCCTATGCTAGTAATAATAATTTTATGTTGTTTCAAATGGATGTTAAAAGCGCTTTTCCTAATAGCTTTATTTCTGAAGAAGTTTATGTTGAACAACCTCCCGGATTTGAAAATAATAACCTCCCTAATCATATACTTAAATTAATTAAAGCTCTCTATAGTTTAAAACAAGCCCCAAGGGCTCGGTATGAGAGACTTAGTACTTTTCTTATTGAAAATAATTTCACAAAAGGCATGGTCGATACTACATTGTTTATCAAGAATTTTAAAAATAATTTTCTTATTTTTTAGATTTATGTTGATAATATTCTCTTCGGTTCTACGAATGAATCTCTTTGTGAATCTTTTGCTAAAACCATGAGTCTCGAATTTGAAATGAGTTTGATGAGAGAATTAACTTTTTTCTTAGGCTTACAAATTAAGCAACTAAACAATGGCATCTTTATTAGTCAAACTAAATATGCTTTAGATCTGCTGAAAAGATTTAATATGGATAGCTCAAAAGCTATTAATACTCCTATGAGCACCTCCACTAAGTTAGAAGTTGATGAAAGTGGAGAAAGCTTCTATCAAAAAACTTATAGGGGTATGATAGGAAGTTTACTTTACCTCACTACAATTAGACCAGATATCATGTTCAGTGTAGGACTTTGTGCTAGATTTTAATCGAACCCTAAGATATCTCATCTCAAAGCAGTTAAAAGAATACTTAGATATCTCAAAGGTATCATAAATCTAGGATTATGGTATCCAAAATCCAAGAATTTTGAGTTAATTCCTTATGCTGATGCGGATTTTGCTGGGTGTAGACTAGATAGAAAAAGCACATTAGGAACATGTCAATTTTTGGGACATTCCCTTGTTTCCTGGTCATCTAAGAAACAAAACTCGGTTGCACTATCAACAACCGAAGCTGAGTATATTGCAGCTAGTGCATGCTGTGCACAAGTTGTGTGGATGAAAAACACCTTAGAAGATTATAAAGTCCATCTTAAAAACATTCCAATTAAATGTGATAACACAAGTGCAATATGTTTAACAAAGAATCTCATTCAACACTCAAGAACAAAACATATTGATATTAGACATCACTTTATACGAGATCATGTCACTAATCATGATGTAATCATAGAGTTCATTGATACTAAGCATCAACTAGCTGATATTTTTACAAAACCTCTAAGTGAAGAACAATTTGATTTCATTAGAAGAGAATTAGGAATGTTAATATGTCTGAATGCATCAACTTGTTAAGTTTATTTTTCGGACTTTTTTTATTTAATGATCAAATCACTTAATTGCCATGATGATTTTACATAATTACATGCCTTAATTACATATTGGAAATTATGTGTTTTGTATAAAAAAATTTTCATGATAATAAGCATGTTTTATCTTCATGATTGAATTTGAAAATCTATAGCAAAACCTTATCTGAATGCATGAAAGTATTAAATTTCATTTTTGGACCTTCTTGATCCTAACAATTGGATTTTCTCGATACATTATTCTCTTCCGACTTAATAAACATATGTCATATCGAGTTTAATTCACATTATTGATTTTTGACATATGGAATCAAGTAGCAAATGCATCTCTCATAGACTTATCATGTGAAAAATATCTTTCGAGAAATTGATTTGATGATTCCTTCTTATATCTTTTGAGAAATAATTTTACGTGCAAGGATTTGATTCACACACATATCTTGATCCTTGTAAAAATGAAGCATGCTTTAATATCTTATCAATTTTAACTTCATTCGAGTAAGCTCACAAATGACTTTCCTCCTTCATGCAAAAAGATAATAACAAATAAAGAGGAAGAAGTAATGAAAGTTACCTCCATGTCATGTTTTCCTTGAGATGTTTATATAATTGGTATCCTATCACTCATTGTTGAAAAATGACATAAACCTAGTTAAAATTTGCCCATATCGTTCTCCTTTTTGTTGTTGACAAAGGGGGAGAAATATATGAATTGATACTATGAGTGCCATATTTGAATGAGAAATATATGAATTAATGCTATGAGTGCCATATTTGAATTTAATGCTATATGGGGAGTTTCGATGAGCTTCTTTAGCAAACTCCTGGACTTCTCGGATTTGTTCCCACAGAACCTTCGACGACCGTTTGGACTTCCGTCGAACTCTCGAACCCCCAACGTGATCATGGTCTTAACTCTAGCGCAACTCCTACTGCATGTCTTAATACCATCGTAGTTAATCCTGCACACTTATCTCAACATATGGATTAGATAACAAATGATAATAGACTTCATCATCAAAATTCGAGATTCAACAATCTCCCCCTTTTTTATGATGACAATCAATTAATAACGGAGTTAACCTTAACTCCCCCTATCTATATGCCATACTTGAGATAAGTCATTCTTGAATTCAAAGCCTTTGAATTCAAGAGATATATTGATAAGTTAAGATCATTTATCCTTATCAATACTCCCATCATGATTCCTATCATGATGTATTTCTTTGAAAACGATGTCAAGGCTTGACATCCATTTTCTGGTTTTACATTTCAAATGTGAAAGATAGCAATTGTAGTAATTCATCATATGACAAGATATTAACATGTAAAATTACGATGTAAGTTCTTGATATCTTAACATATGCAAATATTTCAAGTGTTTAGCAATCATAGCATTTCATCACTTGACAAGATATCGATTTGTAGAATTATGATATAAGCTCTAGATATCATAACATAGTGCAAATATGGCATAGTGCAAATATGGAAATCATAGCAATTCTATCACCAATTTATCATATATTTCGATGCAAGCTTTTGATATCTCAACATAATTCAAATTTAAATATGGTACTCATAACATCAATGGATCATCACAAGTCTAGGAGATTTGCTAGAAGTCTGCCGGAGCATCGCCGAGGGTTCGTCGGATGTTCACTGGAATTTTGCCGGAAGCTCGTAGGAAGAAACGATTGACGCACCGAAGCAAGTTATAGTAAATGTCTTAAGAAATATCGTAGTTAGCATGTAGATTAAGCTTGGAATGGGAGGTGATCCCATTAACTTAATCTGGGGGCAATTGGGCCCTTGACAGATCCAAATTGGGCTTAATGGATCAGCCCATTCGGACCCAGATTTCTTGGCCTGTGATGGCACCGCTTGGGTCGATGGTGGCACCGCCTAGGAGCTCAATCTCCTAGGATTGCTGGGCGATGGAACCGCCCCAGTCAGGTGGTGGCACCGCCTGGGCTCAGTCTTCGAGCAAGAATAGGTGGTGGAACCACCCTAGTCAGGCAGTGGTACCGCCGGAGCTCCATCTCCGAGCTCTGTCAAGCGGTCGTACTGCTAGGACCCCGGAAATCCGGGAGATGACATTTTTGAGCTCCAAATTTAAATCAGTTTGGGGCCTATATATACCCCACCCTTTCTTGCATGAAAGGGCACCGAAAATCCAATCTTACTCTATGATTTTTAGAGCTCAAAAGTGTTATAAAGGCTAGAAGTTCTCCTCCCTCTTTTCTTCCAAGTTTTGATCTTTTAAGAGAGGATAGGAAATTCTGTAAGGGTTGTCTCCTAAGCCCGTCAAAAGGAGTGAAACTGTAAAAGGGTGGTTGGCCTTCGCCTATTGAAGGAAGGCCTCTAGTGGACGTTAGTGACCTCGTCAGACGAGGAAGCCAAAAGTGGATATAAGTCAAGATTGACCGAACCACTCTAAAATTACGGTGCTCTCTGGTTTGTATTTCTTCTTGCTGCTTATCTTACTGCAAACCTCCATATGTGCTTTACTTTCTTATTACTTTTGCTGCACTCCCTTACGAACTTGCTTTCAAGTTATGTTTCCGAAAATGGTTTTATGTCAGAAACGATTTCATCATACGAACGCAGTTTTAATCGTCGAAAGTTTTTTTGCTGTACTAATTCACCACCCCTTAGTGCCCTTGATCCTAACAATGATCTCCCTAGGTAACACATCTTTTTTATACGTGTAGTTTTCAAGTTTACGAGTTTTTGTACACCAATATTCGCACGATGATGAAACCGTTTTTTCTATGTGAAATTCTTAGATTTTATTTTTTGTTCTTTTGCTGGACATGTGATACTATCCCAAATTTCCTAACACTAAGATCCAAAAGCGATGGGCTAGTGATAGGTAAATAATGACATAGATGATATGACGTTATTACTGGTCATAGGTACCCTACAAGTCAATCACATGAGTGATAACACGTGTGATATGATACATATTCTTTTTGCTTATTATATATTGGCATTTTTATCACTTTATATTGCTTATTGCATATATATGTATATATTGTGATGTCCATGGATTTGTGTAATTGGAATCGGATCATGATGAGATCATGATAATGAGATTCATTCGTCTTTAAACACAGACCCTAAATAATCCTAGTCATAGGTCACTCAAGAGGGACATCAAGATAACCGGATAGACTAGTGTGCTATATATCCATCCATATGATGGAGGTAGCTGGTCTAATAGTTGCTTGTGTGGGGACACTAAGGATACACTGCAAGTACTCATTGGAGAATGAGTTCACTGATTGATCCGCTCACGGAATACTAGATGGTTGATGATGCTTTATTGTCAGACAGCAATTCCGTAGTCCCAGTAGTGTATATGGTCCTTAGACTTAAGACACCAAGGATGTCCTATATGAGTACTCCACTCTTTGATGCCGGATTTATAGGTTTAGATGTTCCAAATCTAGAATAGCCGGTTATTGAAAATGACAACCAACCTTACGAGGGCCAATAGAGGATCATCTACTCTCGGTATCATGAGAGAAATGTCCCGTGTGTTCTTACTCAGAAAAATTCTTGGCCAAGGTCATTCAAATTGAGAGAGAAAGAGTTCTCCAAGAGAATCTGATTAGAGCGAGACTCGAGGAGAAACCGTATGGGCCTAATAGCACCATGTCCGATATATGATCTCTGGGATATTAGATGGATGAGGGACTATAGGTACACGATAACTGAGGACAGATAGGTCCAAAGAATTGGATTCCCCTATACCGTTTGGGGACTATGGCGTAGTAGCCTAGTACGTCCATAGTCGATGAGTCAAGTGAATTATTATGGAGATAATAATTCACTAAGCCTGAAGGAGTTCTGATAGGTATGACTCACGACTAGCTCAATATTGGGCCTAAAGGGTCACACACATATGGTAGGTGTTGCGATAAGTAGAGGTTCGGATATGAGATATCCGTTAGAGCCCCTATCTTATTGGATATCCAATAAGCTCCTAAATTATTAGATCCCAAAGATGAGATCCAATAAGAGCTAATAAGAGATTATTCGGCAGAGACCCACTAATCTAATAGGCTTGGGTAATTGGATGGAGATCCAATACCCAATAGGGCATAATCCATTAGGGTTAACTGCCTCTATAAATTGGAAGCAACTAAAGGCTCATAGGCTAGGGCTTCTAAGTTACCACCTCCTATTATCCTCTCCTTTTCTTCTCCTCAAATAGCAGGCCTAGAGATTTGAGGAGCGTCGTTGCAGTCCTACTATATGGATCACCGCTAGAGAGGAGGATGCTTTGCCTCCTTCATCCACTCCTATATATCTACAAGGATTCAGGGATATACGATCTTCCTAGGTAACATAACTATCTCACACGTGATTTTTTCTATTACGAGTTTTGCGAACCAATCTACGCATGACGATAAACACATATTGGAAAATTTATGATTTTTGTTTTATGTTCTTCCGCTACACATGTGATGCCGCCCCTAGATTTCCTAGCAGTCACCATGTGGTTGATGGCCCGATTGCCCAAGACCACATTGGCTGAACATGTCCCATGAATGGCAATCAGATCAAGAGATATATAAGCATCACATAGTGGTACATGCTCGACTGTCCGAACCTCATGATTGGTGCAACCTAGATTGTGTCAGTCAATGCAAGTGTCCAGTATGACGAATATTATACCATGATTCGACCCAAAATATCGCACGTTCCTCTCCAATCATTAGCAATCCTGAACATAACTATATTTGGGTCCACCTATAAAAGGGACCCTAGGCATGCTCATAGACTCGAACAATTCTTGTTCATGCTACGTGATCCTGAACATAACCATCTTTGGATCCACCTATAAAAGGGACCCCTGTTAAGACTGAAATCGGCACTCAGAGGGTGGGTTGAATTAGTACTTTCAAAAAATCACATAGATTTGAAAACTTCGTTTAACGAAAATGATAATGAAAGCGTGCTTAACTTAGAGTAAGTGAACTAGGCAATTAACTTAGAATATAATAGCAATAAAACATAGAAAGAAAGTGCAAATCGAATTTATAGTGGTTTGATCATCATGACCTACGTCTACTCTTGATTTCTTCTCCATTAAGGTCACCGGCATATACTAATGGTCTTTCTTCAATGGGCGAAGACCAACTATCCTCTTACAACTTTTTCTCCTTTTCACAAGTTTAGGAGACAACCTTTACAAGCCACTCACCCCTTTCTTAAACTAAAATCAACACTTAGAGCTATACAAGGAGAATTATCACAAGATTACAATAGCATTTTCCTAATTTTTGTTCTCACTTGATGTGTTAACCGAGCAAGAATGAGTAGGGTATTTATAAGACCCAAATTGATTTAAATTTGGAGCCAAAAGAGTCTCATCATGGGTTTTCAAGGTACTGGTGGTACCACAGTTAATACTGGGTGATACCACCACCTGTCAATCTATGAGACTATGTCTGGGCGGTACCACTACCCAATCTGGTGATACTACCATTTGACATAATTTGGGAGAACTATATCTGGGTGGTACCACCGCCCAGTCTAGGCGGTACCACTGCTAGACCCTACTACAAGTCACTGAATGGGTCAAACAATAGGCCTAATTCAGCCCTGATTCAAGCCCAATTGGCCCCTAATCATGTTGGCATGGTTACACCCAAAACCAACTCAATTAGACCTAACTAACTCAATCTAAACATATATTATTATAAGCATGAATCTTATGTTATCCGGCATGTCATTGGTTCGTTTGACGCTTTGTCTGATCCTTCAGCGTATCATCTTCTCTTTCGGTGTATTGTCCGATTGACATGTTGACTCCCACAACCTCCGATCTCCTTGGCGCAATATCCGATCCTTCGACCTGATGCCCGAACTCATAGCACGAAGTCCTTCTGGTCGGACATCCAATATTCTGACATGTTCCACTCTAGCCCAACGTCCTTTCCTTAATTGAGATTAGTCCTACGTTACTCAAACACATATTAAATCACAATTTCATCAATTGATTTCATCGTCAAAATCTAAGATTCAATAATCTCCTTCTTTTTTATGATGACAACCAATTGATAATAGAGTTTAAACTAAACTCCCCCTATCAATATGTTATATTTAAATAAAGCATCATTCAAATAAATGATGACCTTCTAGTCCAAGTTGAAATGATTTTAATCATGAATCACATCATATGCACTACATCATAAGTTCAAGTATTGCATCCAAACCTTCATACATAATAGAATTTCTTATACTATGCATGATCATCATCATACCTTCTCCCCCTTTGTCATCAACAAAAAGAAGTGCAACTAGCAAGTTTTTAAGATATAATTTCAAATGATTGTATTTATCATCATGCAAGCTAACATGTTTTTCAGATATGAAAGTTAACAAAATTTTTACATCTTTTGAGATGTGCAAGATAGCATGTTTTTGCATCTTTTTGAAATGTGCA
Source organism: Musa schizocarpa (assembly GCA_900464855.2). NCBI lineage: Eukaryota > Viridiplantae > Streptophyta > Magnoliopsida > Zingiberales > Musaceae > Musa > Musa schizocarpa. The sequence continues at coordinate 5,616,460 of LS990916.1, forward strand.
AGCTAGCACTTTGCTTTAGATGTGCAAGCACTTTTGGTTCTTCCTAAGATATGCAAGCTAGCATTTTTTTATTTCTTTAGATGCACAAGCTAGCAATTCTTTCTTCTTATAATTTGCAAGCTAGCAAATTTAGCAAGTTTTATATCATTTTAGAACATTCAAGCTAGCAAATTTTATATCATTTTAGAGCATGTAGGCTAGCAAATTTTACATCATTTTAGAACATGCAAGCTAGCAAGGTTTACTCCCTCTTTGCATTGTCAAAAAAAAGGAAAAATACAATGTTGTAATTGTTCAAGTCATCATATGAAAAATATAAAGAAAAATCAATTTGGTGATGAGGTATATAATTAATGAATACAAAGGAATTATACATAATAAAAATTATGACATGAAAGATAATATCAAAGATCATGTAAATACCAAAAGACATGATTAATATTGACAAATTTCCTTTTAAATAATCAAAAAGAAATCTTAGGAGATCAAATAGTAAACGATCTTCAAAAGAAATTTTAAGTCATGAATTCCGAGAAATCAAGAGAAATATTCAAGAATAAAATGCAAGAATCATTCAAGAATAAAAAGTAAGGGATCTTGATTCATATAAAGAAAATCTCGAGTTATGATTCCGAGAATTCAAGATCATGATATAGATAAAACTCATTCAAATTTAAATCATCAAGTCATTAAAATCACTTTCAAGAGATTCAAAATGACATAAATAGATTTATCAATCTCTTATTAAAAAATTGATAAGATAGAGATAGAAAATTTTAAGAAAAATGCATCCCCTTTTTATGTATTTCAATTTATGTGATTTATTTCATACAATCATGCATTTGTCTTTTATGCCAAATAAAAACATGCATCATCGTTTAAAACCGAAAAAATAAATTTCATCACAACAAAGATCATTAAGCCATAAATCACAAAAATCATCATGTATAATTTCAAAATATAAAATCATTAAGCATGGTTTCATTAAATATAAAGCATCGTCGATCAAAATCATTTGGTTTGGCTAGTGAGCTTTATGAAGTGTTTTGGATCTTCGGTCATAAGCCTTAAGCATCCACTATCAAGATTTTTGCTCTTAGCTTTCGATTGTAGAGTTGTTTACTAGAAAGATGGGTTTGTCATAGGTATTGATTTAACTTTGGGTCCCTCTATTAGGATCGTGAATGGCACTAAGGGGGGGGGGGGGGGGGGGGGGGGGGTGAATTAATGCTTTCATAAAACTTCTGACAATTTGAAAATCTCATTTGATAAACTCCATATCGGAAATATGTTTAACATAAAAGGGTGTAAAGTAGATTATGTAGCCAAATCAGTAAGCAATATAAAGTGAAAGCATAATAGAAATAGCAAAGAAGAGATCACACTAGATTTATAATGGTTTGATCGTCGTGACCTACGTCCACTCCTAATTTCTCCTCCGTTGAGGCAACCAGTGTCCATTAACAATCTTCCTTCAATGGGCAAAAAGACCAATTATCCACTTACAGCTCTTTTCTCCTTTTCATAGGTTTAGGAGATAACCTTTACAACCCACTCACTCCTCTCTTAAACTGAAATCAACACTTAGAGCTAGAAGAGGGGAATTCTCACAAGATTACAATAGTGTGTTCCCTAATTTTTGTTCTCAATTGATATGTCAACTGAGCAGGGATAAGTGGAGTTTTTATAAGCCCAAATGGATTCAAATTTAAAGCCAAAAATTTGAATCCTCAAGATTTTATGGTACTAGTAGTACCACCGCCAATACTTTCTGACACTAGGTGGTACCACCACCTATCAGTCTGATACTGGGTAGTACCACCACCCAGTTTGGTGGTACCACTGCCTGACATAGTTTGGGAGACTGTTTGGGTGGTACCACTGCCTGACACACTAACACTAGATAGTACCACCACCTGACACAATTTGGGAGACTATTTGGGTGGTACCATCACTTGACACAATTTGAGAGACTGTGTCTAGGCGGTATCACCACCAAATCTAGATAGTACCATCGCCAAACCCTGCTATAGGTCATTGAATAGGCCAAACAATAAATACAATTCAACCCTGATTTAGGCCCAATTACCCTAATCAAGTTGACATGGTTACACCCAAAACCAACTCAGTTAGACCTAACTAACTCGATCTAGACACATATGATTACAAGCATGAATCTTATATTGTCACGCATATCATTGGTTCGTCCAGCGCTTCGTCTAATCCTTCGGCACATCATCTTCTCTTTCGACGTATTACCTAATCGACATGTTGACTCCTGCAACTTTTGATCTCCTTGGTGCAATGTCTAATCCTTCAACCCGATGCCTAAACTCATGGCACAAAGTCCTTCTGGCCCGACGTTAAATCTTCTGACATGTTCCACTCCGGCCCAACATATGTTTCTTCCTGCTTTAATTAAATTGTCTTTCCCTGATCGAGGTTAGTCCTGCGTCACTCAAATGCATATTAGATCATAATTTCATCAATTAATTTCATAATCAAAATCCTATTATGATCAAGAGCGGCACTAAGAGAGAGGGGAATTAGTGCAGCGAAAAATTCTTCGATTTCATAGAATGTTAGTCTCGATTCAAATCATTTCAGAAAGATGTTGAACTTAAAACTTTCATACGAATGTAAAGAGAAACTCAAGGAGATTTGCAGTAAAGTAAATTACACAAATGAAAAGCAAACCATAATTTAGAGTGGTTCGGTATATGAGACCTACGTCCACTTCGAATTCCTCCTCCGTCGAGGTTAACGGCATCCACTAAAGGCCTTCCTTCAATAGCCGAAGACCAACCACCTCTTACAGCTCTTTTTCCTTTTGCCGAGTTTAGGAGACAACCCTAACAAGTTTCACTCCTCTTTCTTGGATAGTTACAAGGCTAAGAGAGGGAGGAGGAGAACTCTTCTCAGTTTTACAACACTTTTTACACCCCAAACACTTAAATTTTTTTGCACATATGATAGCATTTTGTTGTCCTTTCATTTAGAAAAGGGTGGGGTATTTATAGGCCCCAATGGCTTCAAAATTTGGAGCAAAAAAATTCAAATCCTTGGATTTCGGGATGCTGGCGGTACCACCGCCTGATAGAGCTCGGAGACCGAGCTCTAACGGTACCACTGCTTGACAGGGGCAGTACCACCGCTGGCAGCATTGACTGCTAGTGATATTATCGCCTAGACCAATTAGGAGACTGGGTCTCTTAGGTAGTGCCACTGTCGACCTTGTTTTCAACAGTTGAATGGGCTGTTCAATCCGGCCCAATTCAGCCCTATTAAGGGCCTAGTTGGCCCCTACTAAATTTAGTGGGATTACCTCTCAATTCTAACTTAATCTACTGTTTAACTACAATAGCTAAGACATAATCAAAGCACTCTTGTTCCGGTACGTCAATTGCTCTTCCAGCGAGCTTTTGGCGATCTTCCGATGAACTCTCGGTAATGTTCCGACGGACTCCCGACAAGCTCCTAGACATTACGACGATCTTCTTGGTGAGTTCCAACGAGCTTCTTTGGCAAACTCCTAGACTTCTCACTTGGTTCCGGTAGAACTTCCGACGAACTCTTAAACTTCCAATGAGATCTCGATCTTGACTTCGACACAACACCTGCTTTTTGTCTTACTGCTATTGTAGTTAATCCTGCATACTTTTCTTAACATATAGATTAGTTTAAATAATATATAATTGATTTCATCATCAAAATTTGAGATTCAATAATCTCTCTCTTTTTGATGATGACAATCAATTGATGACGGAGTTAACCTTAACTTCCCCTATCTATATACCATACTTGAGAAAATACATTCTTGAATTCAAGGCCTTTGAATTCAAGTATCAAACTGATAAATTAAGTTCCTTTAAACTTATCAACATGCATTTCATGATTTAACATTCTCATAATATGATCCATGTATTTATCAATGAAAATGATGTCAAGGCACGATATCCATTTTCAAGTCCAATAATAGATATTCATCATTTGTAAGTATGATACAAATATGAAATATAGCAAGATGACAAAGATAGTAATTCATCATTCCATGGCAAGATATCAATTGTAGAATATCAAGCTAAGCTCAAGATATCTTATCATAATGAAAGACATTTATCAAGCATTCATAAAGCATACAAGTGTTTATGATAAGCATTTACGATAAGATACATTGCATACATTTACAATGCCAATTTATCATCAATTTACCATTTTTTGGTATTATTTCTCTCCCTTTGTCATCAACAAAAAGGAGAACAATTCAATAATACAAATGTGGTAAAAATTCATATAAATTTCACACTAATTTATTCAATCAATATTGCATTGTTGCATGGTAACATTCAAAAGTTCTCAATATTAAAGAGATAGATTTCATCAACTTCTCCCCCTTTGTCATAAAAAACTTTGCATGAAGAAGGAAGGTAAGGAGGGAATCCAATAAGAACCTAATTTGTAAAATGATTTGAATCAAAATATCATTTGAAATCAAATCGTCGTTCTTGCAAGTAATCATCTCACACGAAAATTCATCTTTTAAGAATCAAGATATCCATTGGAATTCATAAAATTCATCTTTTATGAGAAGAATAAGGAAGAATTCATAGGAAAGAAGCACTATATGAAGGATAAAGGAAATTCCATGAATAAACCTTCATAAATCAAATCCATTTCTCATTTAAAGATTCATAAGAGTGAAATGCGTGAGAGAGATGCATTTGTCAATGAATTCCATATGTTAAACATCATTAAGTGATGGAGCAAGGATATAAAGTAAACTTGATATTAAGGAAGATAAAACCGAAATAAATTCATGTAAGCTCCATTCAAGAAATACATTAAGAGAAGGCACCAAGTCCAGAAAAGAAATATAATAAACTTATGTATTCGGACAATTTAACATCCCTAATTCCCTTGTAATGAAATCAAATTGTTCTTTATTTAAGGGTTTTGTAAAGATATCGGCCAATTGATATTTTGTATTAATAAACTCTAAGATTACATCATGATTATTAATAAGGTCTCATATAAAGTGATGCCTAATGTAAATGTGTTTAGTTCTAGAGTGTTGAATAAGATTTTTTGTTAAACATAGTGCACTTATATGATCACATTTTATAGGAATATTCTTAAGATAAATTTTATAATCTTCTAATATATTTTTCATCCATACAACTTGTGCACAAAATGCACTAGCCGCAATATATTTGTTTCGGTTGTGGATAGTGCAACCGAGTTTTGTTTCTTGGAAGACCAAGAGACAAGTGCGTGTCCTAAAAATTGACATGTTTCGGATGTGCTCTTTCTATCTATTCGGCACCCAGCAAAATCAGCATCGGCATAACCAAGCAATTCAAAATTTTTAGATTTTTGATACCATAATCCTAATTTAGGAGTTCCTTTTAGGTATCTAAAAATCTTTTTGACAACTTTTAAATGAGATTGCTTGGGGTTAGATTGAAATCTAACACAAAATATAGCACAAAATCCTATACTAAACATGATATCTGGTCTAGTTACGGTGAGGTATAGCAAACTACATATCATACCCCTATAGGCTTTTCGATCAAAGCTTTCTCCACTTTCGTTAATGTCTGACTTAGTGAAGGTACTCATAGGAGTATTGATATCCTTTGAACTATCCATATTAAATCATTTTAGTAAGTCTAATAAATATTTTATTTGATTAATAAAATTATCATCCTTAAGTTGTTTGATTTATAAGCCTAAAAAGAAGGTTAGTTCCCCCATTAGGCTCATTTCAAACTATAGACTCATACTTTTGGTAAACGATTCATATAAGGATTCATTTGTAGAGCAAAAAATAATGTCATTAACATAAATTTGAACAATAAAAAATTTATTTTTAAATTTTTTTATAAACAATGTGATATCGACTTTACCTTTAGAGAAATTCTTTTGAATAAGAAAAGAGCTAAGTCTCTCATACTAAGCTCTTAGGGCTTGTTTTAAACTATAGAGAGCTTTAGTCAATTTACACACATAATTGGGGAACTTATCATTCTCAAATTTGAGGGGTTGTTCAACATAAACTTCTTTGGAAAAAAAGTCATTAAGAAAATCACTTTTAACATCCATTTGAAATAATTTAAAATTATTATTACTAGCATAGGCAAAGAGCATCCTTATAGCTTCTAATCGTGCCACAGGAGCGAAGGTTTCTTCATAATCGATACCTTCTTCTTGGTTGAAACCTTTGGCTACTAATATAGCCTTATTGCTAATCACAATACCAAATTCATCTTGCTTGTTTCTAAAGATCAATTTAGTACCAATAACTAAATGGTCATTTGGCCTTGGAACAAGCTTCCACACCTCATTTCTCTCAAATTGATTTAACTCTTCTTGTATTGCGATAACCCATGAATCATATCTCAAGGCCTTGTCAATGCACTTAGGTTCAATTTAGGAGAGAAAAGCGGCGTTGGCACAAAAATTCTTAAGTGAAGAATGAGTTTGACCCCTTTTGATGTGTTTCCTATTATTAGCTCCTTAGGATGAGCATCCACATACTTCCATTCCTTAGGTAAGGATGTTTCGGAAGAAGATACATTCAAGTTGCTAGATGGAGAAAATATTTCATTTAAATTTAAAGCATCAAAGTTAAGATTATTATCAAAATCATTTTCCTTAGTTACGGAAACTTCATTAAAAACCACATGAATAGACTCTTCTATAATCAAAGTTCTTTTGTTAAAGATACGAAAAGCCTTAGAAATAGAAGAATAACCAAGAAAAATTTCTTCATCGGATTTTGCATCAAATTTAACTAAGGCATCTTTTTCATTCAAGATAAAGTATTTACATCCGAAAACTTTAAAATATGAAACATTAGGTTTTTTATTGTTTCACAACTCATAAGGAGTTTTGGAGAGTAATGGTCTTACTAGAACCCTATTCATGACTTAGTATGTCGTATTTACGGCTTCGGCCCAAAAATATTTGGGTAGACTATGTTCATTTAACATGGTTCTTGCTATTTCTTGTAAGTTTCTATTTTTTCTTTCTACTACTCCATTTTGTTGAGGATTTCTTGGAGTAGAGAAATTCTGGTTGTATCTATTGGATTCACAAAATTCTTGGAAATCACGGTTTTGAAATTCACTACCGTGATCACTTTGAATTGATGAAATCATAAAACCTTTTTCATTTTAAACAAGTTTACAAAACTTAGAGAAATACCTAAAGCAATCACTTTTGTGTGTCAAAAAGTAAGTCCATGTGTATCTACTATAATCATCCAGGATAACAAAGGCGTATTTGCTACCTCCTAGGCTTGATGTAATAATTAGTTTAAACAAGTCTATATGGATCAATTGCAATGGTCTAGAGGTGCTTATGTTAGGACTCTAGCTAGGAGAGTCCTAATTAAGAGGGACATTCATGTAAAACATACCTAAGCCGACCCCTATTAAAGAGGTGAAGAGGCCGGCTAGGGTTAGGAGGTTGTTTCTTAGAGAAGAATTAGGAGTTGTAAAGGAATAGGAGTCTTGAGTAGAAGTCCTATTAGGAGTTGGTTAGAAGTAGGAGTCTTGAGTAGGAGTCCCCTATTAGGAGTTCGGGTTTAGAAACCCTATAAATAGCCATGTATTCCTCCTCTTTTGATAAGCAATAGATGAATCTTTTCTACAGCCTTTGAGCAGTAACTTGGAGGGAGGAACCCCTATAGAGTTCCAAGGAGGCCGATCCCCTAAAGAGATCAACCCCAAGTTTAGAATATGCAAGGGTTCTAACATCTGGTATCAGAGCAGCGTTCTTGGCATCTCGCTGCCCTTCCACAGCCATCCATCAACCCTCCACAACCGCCCAAAGCAATTCCCACAATTGCTTAAGAGATTGTTGCCAAATTCCGCCATCATCTCCACCACCACGGATCATCCATTGATCTCCCCGTGAATTGCAACAGGTTCTGGTTTTCTACCTTACTGCAACTGAAATTTAGTTATCCTTATTTGAAAATCCCAAAAAAATTATTCCTATATTGCTGCATAAACTTTTCGTCATAAAGTTTTCATCTCTACGACGTAAGATACATTACAGAATTCCAACCGTATAGCACCGTCTGTTTGATCTTGCTACTATGTTTTTTCTATCCAAATCTCCACGAAATTTTTATGACATATTTAACATTTTCTAACAGCACATTTTCTTTGGTTTTGTCAAAAAATTCGTAATATAAACTATTGATCTTTTATGTCCAATCTGCTATACTTAAAAATCTGTGCTGCTGAAAATTTCAGCCGCATATTGTTGCCTTAACCCATCTGTTTGTAATTTTTTTTGAATGAAATTTCTTATACACTTCATAGATCATCTTGGCTTCCATCTAAGATTAATCTATTAAGAAATTCATCTCTAAAATCGATTTTGTGTTACTGCAAATTTTTGTCGTAACCCGGTGAAATTTTTCGACGAGAATTCTGCAATCGCAACTTGCATCAATTTCCTTGCTGTTATACTGCCAAAATTTTCTTGATTAAATTAGATATCCTTGCTGTCATATAAACTATGATTTTGCTATCAATTCTCTCCTTAATTCCCTTAAGTTTTTGGTGGAAATTACGTCGACAAACCATTGTTTCTTCGATGATAATTCTACTCTTACAAGACAGCACATACTTGCTGCAACTTCCATTGATTTCTATCAAACCTTTGCTACCATCTACCACAGATCCAAAACTTTCATCTACAGCCCTAAAACTCCACCAAACCACACCCTCAAACTTCACCCAAAATAGCCACAAAACAAGCCTAAACCGTAGCCTACATCCACCAATCCACCAACCCTTTTGACCATTATCTCTCTCAACCAATACATGCCTTTAACCCGACAACAAAAGAGAGATCTTAACATCACAGATTTGGTGACATATACTATGGCATCTGAGGAGGTAATCAATGCTAAATTTGAAGCCTTCGAGGTGCAAATGGAGGATAAGATTCAGACGCTCTTTACCGAACTCAGATTGGGCCTACCACTAAGCCCGAAGAAATCACATCAAGGAGAGAGCTTTGCCCAATCGCACCAAGCCCAAAGATATGACTTCCAAGAGAGGGGAAGCCCTATGACCAACCCCAACTATCCATGCATGAGAGTGGACTTCCCTAGATGGGAAGAAGGAGACCCGATTGGTTGGATCTCGTGCGCGGAGCGATATTTTCGGTACCATAAAACCGTGGATGCATCTATGGTGAAAATTACAGCTATACATCTTGAAGGGGATGCTATACAGTGGTTTGACTAGTTTGAACATACTTATGGAGTTCTTTCATGGCCACAATTCAAAGAAGGACTGCTGATCTGCTTCAAACCAACCGATTACGAGAATATTGACGGACAACTAGCATAGATCCGACAAACCTCTACCATTCAGGAGTACCAAACTAGGTTTGAAAGGTTATCTAATCAAACTTGTGATTGGTCTTAAAAACAGCTATTGAGGATCTTCGTTGAGGGCTTGAAATCGGAGATCCGAGGAGAAGTTAAAGCGCGACAACCATAAACGCTTATGGCAGCCATCTCTTTCGCACGACATCAAGAGGAGCAATTGAACCATGAAGCTCAGAGGACTAGGGTCGCTCCTCAACCAGTAATATTGAAGCCCTTAGCCCCCCGTACTATCGACCAAGTCCCTACACCAAAGAGGTTAACAAGAGAAGAGCTTCGGGAGCGATATGCGAAGGGGTTATGTTGGCATTGTGACGAGTCGTGGAGCCGTGAGCATCGCTGTAGTGAAGGGAGACTTCTTATGATTGAACCAATAGAAGAAGAGGTCATTGAACATCCAGAAGAGAGCCTTGAACATGAAGAAGAAGATGCAGAAGGAGAGCCACAACCGACCGAAGTTACGGTACATACACTAGCCGGCTACTCAAACCCGCAAATGATGAAAGTTGGAGGCCTTCTCAAACAACAACCGATCACTGTTCTCATCGATACGGGTAGTACTAATAACTTTCTAAATAGTAAGGTTACTATATAGATGGCCTTACCTATCGAGAATTGCAATAGGTTTGACGTTAAGGTCGCCGATGGATGGATTTTGAAGTATGATCGTAGGCGCCCGTTAGTGAAACTGTTGCTGATCATTAGGCCTTACCAAGAGATAATTGCATATTTCTTCCTTCTCCCTCTTGATGATCATGAGGCCATGCTCATAATTAAATGGTTGATGACATTAGGTGATATTTCTTGGAATTTTATGCAACTAATTATGAAATTTTACAGTAAGGAGAAACAGGTGATACTAAACGGGAAACGTGGGGGCGACATAACGATGATTTTCACACAACAAATGGAGAAGGTTTTGAATAAAGCATGCAGCAGATTTTTGGTACAACTTGAGCAGCAAACTAAGGGAGAGCCAATAAAATTTGAAGATCCAAACCTACTTCCTTTGCTTGCTGAATTTTCAGATATATTTGATGAACCATACAACCTACCTCTTACCCGTCGGCATGATCATTATATAACGATTCTTTCAGGAAAACTTCTAGCAAAAACTCGGCCATATCAATATCTACATCTCTAGAAGGATGAAATCGAAAGGATTGTAAAAGAGATGCTCGAAACAGGAGTTATTCAGCCAAGTTGCAACCTCTACTCTTCACCGGTGCTACTTGTACACAAGAAGGACGGAATATGGCGAATATGTGTTGATTACCGAGCTCTCAAAGGCATAATCATCAAGGACAAATACCTTATTCCAATAGCAGATGAATTGCTAGATGAAAGGGAGCATAAATCTTCATAAAGCTGGACCTTTGATCCGGGTATCATCAAATATGAGTGTGCGAAGAAGACATACCGAAAACCACCTTTTGAACACACAACAACCACTACGAATTTTTGCTTTCTTCAACAGAAGATGGAATATCTTGGGCATATCATATCAGAGGAAGATGTGATGGTGGACCCCTTCAAAATTGAAGCAATGCAAAACTGGCCTACCCCGAGGAACATAAAATTGCTCCATGGCTTTCTGGGTTTAACAGGATACTACCGTAAGTTCGTGAAAAACTATGGAAAGATCAATGCACCACTTACTTTCTTACTAGAAAAAGATTTCTTCCAATGGTTAGACAGAGCCTCCGCTACATTCGACAAACTTAAGGCAGCCATGACGACGATGCCGGTGCTAACACTACCAGATTTCAACCGACCCTTCATTATTGAGGCCGACGCATCTAGAGTCGGAATTGGAGTCATTCTCATGCAAGATGGTCGACCACTCGCATACACTAGCAAGACATTATCTCCCTCCCATCAAAATAAGTCAACATATGATAAGGAGATGCTCGCTATTGTGAGCGCAACAACGAGGTGGAGACCCTACTTGATTGGTCGACGATTTCAAATTAAAATCGACCATAAAAGCCTCAAATACTTTTTGGAGTGAAAGATATCATCCCCTGAGCAGCCAAAATGGGTAACAAAACTTCTTGGATTTGATTATGAAATAACTTACAAAAAGGGGAAAGAGAATGTTCTTGCAGATGCGCTTTCACAACTACCGGAGCAAGCTGAAGTTTCAACCATTTCACTTCCGACCAGCGACTTCCTTGAGGATATTAAGATGGAATGGCAGAAAGATTTAGAGACTAGTAAGATTATAAAAAAATTGGAGGAAGCACCAAGCTCCGTGGCTCATTACAATAGGGACTCAAAAGAATTACACTATAAGGGACGCATTGTGCTTATGATAAATTTTACTTGCATCTTCACGAGCAGATTTTGGACAAAGTTATTCCATATGCAGGGTACTAAATTGAAAAGGAGTATGGCATATCACCCACAAATCAACGGCCAAACAAAAGTTGTAAATAGGTGCTTGGAGACAGCCCAAAGCTACCCACCAAATATGACTATCCAAGGAGAACTCAAGACCCAGCCAAGTGCCATTATTGATCGTCGGATCGTGACTCGACGACGACGACCCACTACTAAAGTGCTAATACAGTGGGTGAACCTACCAACAGAAGATGCCACTTTGGAGAACTATGATGACTTGAAGATCAAATTCCCAAAATTCATGAATCGTCAGCCTCGAGGACAAGGCTGATTTGAAGAGGGCGGGTCTGTTAGGACTCTAGCTAGGAGAGTCCTAATTGAGAGGGACATTCATGTAAAACATACCTAAGCCGACCCCTATTAAAGAGGTGAAGAGGTCGGCTAGGGTTAGGAGGTTGTTTCTTAGAGAATAATTAGGAGTTGTAAAGGAATAGGAGTCTTGAGTAGAAGTCCTATTAGGAGTTGGTTAGAAGTAGGAGTCTTGAGTAGGAGTCCTATTAGGAGTTAGGGTTTAGAAACCCTATAAATAGCCATGTATTCCTCCTCTTTTGATAAGCAATAGATGAATCTTTTCTGCAGCCTTTGAGCAGCAACTTGGAGGGAAGAACCCCTATAGAGTTCCAAGGAGGCCGATCCCCTAAAGAGATCAACCCCAAGTTTAGAATCTGCAAGGGTTCTAACAGCTTATTTGGTCCTTTGGTTTGAAACTACCTTTTATTTGTTTTCCTAGTTGACATATATCACACACATTGTCTTTAATGAACTTAATGTGAGGAATTCCTCTTACAAGTTCTTTAGATGAGATTTGAGAGATTAGTTTCATGCTAGCATGACCTAATCTTCTATGCCAAAGCCAAGCATCATCATTTAAAATCAAAAAACATATTTTATTATAAAGATAATCAATGTTGATAGTGAATACATTATTTTGCTTTAGGGCAATCATATATGTGTTTTTGTGTGATTTTTCTATAATACAAGCATTAAATTTAAATCTAACAATATATCCTTTATCACACAATTAACTAATGCTAAAAAAGTTATGCTTTAAGCCATCAACTAACAACACATCTTCAATAAAAAACTTGGATGTGTTACCTATGGTTCCTTTGCCAATGATTATACCCTTGTTGTTGTCTCCGAAGGTAATATATCCTTCATCTAGGCTAGTAAGCTTAGAGAATTGAGATGGATCTCCGATCATATGCCTTAAGCATCCACTATCAAGGTACAATCTCTTACTCCTAGCTTATGATGGTAACTGTTGTTGAATCTCGGATTTTGATGATGAAATCAATTAATGGGTTAATTGATCTAATCCATATTATTGAATTTGAGTGTGCAGGATTAACTACGACAGCCTAAAAACATAAAGCAAGGATACCGGAGTCAAGTTCGATGGACGTTTGAGAGTCCGAAGATTCGTTGGAGATGCTGTCGAAACCAACCAAGAAAGATCGGAGACTTGTCGGAACTTTCGGAAGTCTGCCGAAGAGATCGTCGGAGGTTCGCAGAGATCATCGAGAAGGCTCGGCTACTCGTTGAATTCGTCACAAGATCGGGAGCTTGCTGGGAGTCCGCCGGAAGAAACCTGAGGGTATATCGGAAGTCCACCAGAAGAATGCGGGAAAGCTCGTCGAACAAAACTTGACGTTGGCCGGTTAAACACTTGCTTAGGATTATGTTTTTAGGTATGTAGTTCACATGTAATCAGGGTTAGGATTAAGGGACAATCCTATACCTTAGTTAGGGGCCAACTGGGCCCAAAAGTGACTTGGTTTGGGTCGGTCGTGAAGCCCAACCAAAAATTTGTAAGGACAGGCGGTGGAACCGCTAGACTGGGCGGTGGCACCGCCCAGAACCCGAACTGTCAGGCGGTGGCACTACCTAGCACTCGAGACCAGGCGGTGGCACAACCACCGACAGGCGGTGGCACCGCTAGTACGCTTGCTTGACAGACATTGACAAGCGGTGGCACCGCCGAAAACCCAAGAGGAATTTAAAATTGGAGCCCAAATTTTGAATCCTCTTGGGGCCTATAAATACCCCTCAATTCTCAACAGAGAAGACACCTTTTGCAAAGCAATAGTTTGAGATAAGAGCCTCAGAAAAGTCTTAGCAAGTCTTGTTTTTCAAATTGCTTGAGTGTTCACCTCCTCCCATCTTGTTGAAAAGAATTGTAAGAGTGTGAACCACTTGTAAAGGTTGTAAGAGGGGTATTAGTCCTTCCCCTACAAAAAGATTTGCTAGTGGAAGTTGGGAGCCTCTTTAAAGAAGGCTTCGCAAGTGGATGTAGGTCATTTTGATCGAACCACTTTAAAACTGCTATGTTATCTGGTTTGCATCCTACTCTTGCAATTTACATACTGCAAACTTCTTTACTTAGTCACTACGCTTTCATACGCTTCTAAGTTATTAAGCTTCCAAAATCGCTTTTCATCGATATTGGTTTTTATCGTATGAAAGTTTTTAAACCAACGTTAGTTTACCGTTGTACTAATTCACCCCCCCCCCCTCTTAGTGCGACTCCGATCCTAACAACTGTTTCTACAAAAAATGATGATTTTTATATACCAATTGACCTTGGGTGCCTCAAAAATTGATTAACTTACCTCATCATTTTGCATAGAGTTCTTTACGGTTCCTTTATGAACTCAAATCAGTTTGTATGGACTATATTTCTTAAATAGACAATAATAAGTTACATGTCCAAATTTATAACAAAAGTTGCATTTGTTTCGGGGTGAAACATGCAAAGTAGGGCGTTTAACAAAGGTGGTTGGATTTTAGTGAGAGCTACTCATAAATCCAATTTCGTCTTTTCTATGAACATGACCCTTGTTGGTAAGGATCATGTTCAAGGACTTGCTACCAACCTCAAATTTTTCTAAGGTTTCTTTGAGTAGCAAGTTTTCTTTCTGAAGTATTTCTAATTCATCACATTTTATACATAGAGCTAAACTATCATTATGCTCAACTTTTAATCTATCGAAATCACTAACAAGAGAAGCATGCTCTTTTTCAATAATTTATATTTTTTACTAATTAATTTATATTTATCAAATAAATCATGAAAAGCATTTAGTAATTCATCAAAGGATAAATTTGCATCAAAAGAACTACTCACCTCATCTCCAATAGCCATTAGCACATATTGAGCAACTTGCTCGATGTTAGTTGACTCCTCTTTTTCGGATGCACTTGAGTCATCCCAAGTTGCTTTAAGAGCCTTCTTCTTCTTCGATTACTTGCTCTTTACTTGGGGATATTCACTCTTGAAGTGTCTTAGCTTTTTGCATTTATAGCATATCACTTGTTCTTTCTTAGGTTCAAATTTATTTTTTGTATCATTTTTAAATTTGTTTCTTTTTATGAATTTTTTGAACTTTCTTGTCAAGAGTACCAAGTCTTTATCAAAGCTCTCATCACTTGAATTTTCTTTCAAGTGGTCTTCTTGAGTTCTTAGTGTCATATACTTTCGATTCTTTGGAAGGTTATTTTTAAGCTCTTCATGAGCATTATAAGTCATCTCATAGGTCATTAGTGACCCTATTAGTTCTTCAAGGGGAAAGTTATTTAAATCTTTGGCCTCTTGAATGACCGTGACTTTAGAGTCCCAACTCTTTGGAAGGGATCGTAGAATTTTATTAACAAATTCAAAATCCGAGAAACATTTACCAAGTCCTTTTAGACCATTGACAACATTCGTAAATCGAGTGTACATGTCTCTAATGGTCTCACTCGGTTTCATCCGAAACAACTCATAAGTATGCACTAAAAGATTAATTTTTGACTCCTTCACTCTACTAGTGCCTTCATGAGTCATTTCGAGTATTTGCTAAATATCAAAAGTGGTTTCATAAATAAACGTACGATTGAACTTGTTTTTATCTAAAACACAAAATAATACATTCAGAGCCTTGGCATTTAAAGCGAAAGTCTTCTTCTCCAACTCATTCCAATTATTCATTGGAAGAGAAGACTTTTGAAACCCATTTTCAGTAATATTCCATAATTCAAAATTTATTGAAATTAGGAAGATCCTCATTCTAGTCTTCTTATATGTGTAATTCGTCCCATTAAACATGGGCTTACGTATAATTGAATGACCCTCTTGGTTACCGGCAAATGTAATCTCTTTTAGGTTTTAAATCAAATAAGAGTGAACTTTGCTCTGATACCAATTGTTACGATCAAGAGCGGCACTAAGAGAGAGAGGGGTGAATTAGTGCAGTGAAAAATTCTTCGATTTCATAGAAAGTTCGTCTCGATTCAAATCGTTTCGTAAAGATGTTGAACTTAAAACTTCGTAAGAATGTAAGGAGAAACTTAAGGAGATTTGCAGTAAAGTAAATTGCACAAAATGAAAAGCAAATTAGAATTTAGAGTAGTTTGGTCAATGAGACCTACGTCCACTTTGGATTCCTCCTCCATCGAGGTCATCAGCATCCACTAAAAGCCTTCCTTCAATAGCCGAAGACCAACTACCTCTTACAATGCTTTCTCCTTTTGCTGGGATTAGGAGACAACCCTTATAAGTTTCATTCCTCTTTCTTGGATGGTTACAAGGCTAAAGATGGAGGAGGAGAACTCTTCTCACTTTTACAACACTTTTCACACCTCAAACACTTAGAATTTTTCACACATATGATAGCATTTTATTGTCCTTTCATGCAGAAAATGGTGGGGTATTTATAGGCCCCAATTGCTTTAAAAGTTGGAGCCAAAAAATTTAAATCCTTGGATTTCGAGATGCTGATGGTACCACCGCCTGACAAAGCTCGGAGACTGAGCTCTAGCGATACCACCGCTTGACAAGGACGGTACCATCGTTGGTAATATTAATTGCTAGCAGTACCACCACCCAGATCACTTGGGAGATTAGGTCTCCTAGGCGGTGCCATCACTGGCTCTATTTTCAGGGGTTGAATGGGTTGTTCAATCCGGCCCAATTCAACCCTATTAAGGACCTAGTTAGCCTCTAATTAATTTAGTGAGATTACCTCCCAATTCTAACTTAAGTCAATTAGAACATTAGTTGAACTCATAAGTCAATTACTTGGATTGTAGTTTTAATAAATTTTAAAATATAATTATATATTATATTAAAGTATAATATAATAAAAGAGGAGGATAATAAAAATATTTTATGTTTTTATTTTTATAATAAAAAACTTAGATGGTCTTTAAAAAAATATAAAAATATTTTATAATAAATAAAAAGAAGAGAAGACTTATTTATGTTTTTAAGATTCAAACAATATAACCAAACTAGTTAAGAATCAATTAACCTGTCTAATCCAGATTTTATAATTATTATTCTTCTGAACATTATGCCCAAGCAGTCGTGAAAGACATGGTCTTAAATTTCTTATCAATATCATTACATTCAAAAGTTAAAACCAATAAAATATGATTTTAATTAGGTAATTTATTGAATAAAGTCTCTTCTATTAGCTTTAGATAATTAGGTAATTTATTGAATAAAGTCTCTACTATTAGCTTTAGACCGAATAGCAGTTTCTATTCATTTTGAAGCTCACTATTCATAGTCCCCAATTTGCTATTAAAAATCCATTAAAAATAAAATATTATTTTACTATTTATTATACCAGTCTTATTATTTTATTATTTTTTTCTTCTCATAATCCCTTATTTTGTCACCATTAATACCACTCACCATCCCCTCTATTAGGATATCATTCCAACGTCATTAGCAATATTTTTTATTTTTAAAAATTTAAGGATAATTAGCTGTGGTTAGAATATGTAAACGAATTATTTTAGCTGTGGTTAGGATAATTAGCAACGTCATTAGCAATATTCCACTCACAATCTGATATTTTCACCAATGTACAAGACATCATTCTAACACAATGAATAACATGTTTCCCATGTTATGAGGATTTTAGGATAATTAATTATAAAAAAATTAAAATTTTATATGTTTTATGAATAAGTGTATTTTAGTTTATTTTTTAGTATAACACGATCAACTTTAATTAAATCATCTCAAACTTTTACCACTCTACAAAAATGTTATTCTAACATAATTAGTAATATTTTTCTATTTTTAGGGATAATTAATTATCAAATTTTAGATTCTTTTATTAGGTTTTGTAAACAAGTATATTTTAGTTTATTTTCAAATATAACAAAGTCAACTTCAATCAGATCATCTCAAATTTATATCAATCTATTAGTATATCATTTGAACATCATTAGTAATAATATCATTTATTTTTTAAACAATGTTGGGATAATCAATTGTTAAATTTAAATATTTAGATATATTTTATGAATGAATTTATTTTAGTTTATTTTTTAGTGCAATAGGGTTAACTTCGGCTAAACCATCTCAAAGTTTAACCACTCTCCTAGGACATGATTTTAATATCAATAGTAATATTTTTTTATTTTATAAAATTTTAGAATATTTAATTATTAAAATTTAAACTTTTTGTATAAGTTTTCTAAACAAGTGTATCTTAATTATTCTTCAAGTATAATAGAGTCAACTTCAGTCAAATGTTCATAAACTTTCACCAATCTAATGTGACATCATTCTAACATTTTTACTAATATTTTTATTTTTTAAAGGATTTTAAAATATTTAATTATCAAATTTTAAAGATTTTATTTTCGAGTATAATAGGATTAATTTCAATCAAACAATCTCAATTTTTTAAAATTCTACTAGAAATGATTCTAATAATAATTATTATATTAGATTTTAAATTTTATGATAAATTTAAGATTATATTGTATAGAAATTAATATATTTTTAATTGAGTAATTATATTTTAATTTAATTTCAAAAGTAATAAAAAAATTTACTGATAAATTATGAGGAGCGGAGGAGATTAAAAAAAAAAAAAAAAAAAAAAGGGAGACGGGGAAGACTTGAGGCCGAAGCTGAAGTGAGATTTTAGGTATGTGCAGGCATGTCAGTAGGCTATGTCCTGCGAACATCCCTGTCATGGCCCTTTGCCACACCTTTGAACGAAATGGCAGGAATGCAGTGACGAACACGCACTTGTACTGGCCAGCCAGCTGTGGGGGCGGTCGTGCAAGCACCGAAGTGTTGGATTCCCGACGATCTCTCTTTTGGTGCGTCATCTTACTTATTTATCGTACCATCGTGCCCTCACACTCTTTAAGTTGGATCTCGAAGATTCTTGCCCGTTCAAATTTACTGGTATGGACGGGAGTGACCACTTTGCATGCGAAGCCTGAGCGTCTCGCAAACATGCTTGGTCCCACTTTGAAGCTGATCCCGTACACTTTAAAGCTCCATCATCATGACACTTGCAAGTCCCATTGGTTTCCAGCCCAAAAGAAAAAGCTGCTAGAAAAAGTGCGTTTGTTATTATTATCCTTCATTTTACGCAACTTAATCATGATTGATATAAAATAAAATAAATCTTTTAATAATATATTATATAATCCATAAACTTAAGAAAAATTAAGATATATAATAGCCCTTCCACCGACACTATCCAAGGTGTTGCTATTGCCCACGATGGCAACAACAACAGCACGAGGATGTTACTGCCACTAGCGTCGGTGGTGGCCAACGAGCTTCCACCGGCAACGAAGATGGACGCTGAAGGGGTGGAAGTAACTGAGGAAAGAGAAGAGAGGAGGAGCGCATGGAGAGAAGCAGAAAGGGAAACCAAAAGAAGAAGATTTCATCATGTTTGACCGCTTAACAATGGAATAATAATGCCCATTAACCTCATAGATAAAGTGCAAGTTGTTAAAAATATAAAACTCCTTTTTATTTGGGCAAACAAATATGCAAAACATTAAATTTACATGACTGCAACTTCCACTATAACAATAGTTTTGTTTTTTAACAATAATGATTTCTGTACTGCACAGACGTGACTACGGTCCTTAGAAAACCTTTATATAAGTAACTAATAATAGTCATAGTTTTAATAAATGTTGTATTTGGTTATATATATATATATATATATATATATATATTAAAAATTGGATAATAGATATATCAAAGGCAACAGTTTTCTAAAATTCAAGGGAAAGTCTACGTAGAAAACAAAAAGCCCGAGTCATGCACTGTGGATGCTGTGACGAAGGAGATCAGCTTTGTTGCTTTTCGTCGAATACGTTTGATGAGAAACATTACTAACTCGATAACCCAATCTATTAAGTCATTATATTTATTTTATGAAATATTTTATCTAATTTTATATTTTGGGTATTTCAGACGATTGATTGGCATTCTTCTTCCTGTGAATATGCTTAATGGAGATTACATTGTAGAAGATTATTGTTAATCATCCAAAATGATATACTTCCAAATTATTCAGAAAGAACGCAACCTTTGTTTAATCTGCAAATGTTTTAATATGTTTGTTTACTCAATTTTTATATCAGATTGAGTTTTCTTTGAATTATTCGTTTTTTTCTTTGGTGATAGAAAAGATTGTTGTAAACCTACAAGTGGGATTAACCAAATATATTGAGAGCCCCTTATTTTGAATTTTTACCATAGAGCTGCCTTATATTTTAATATATCAATATTAGCCCTCCTTTTTTCCTATATCAATTTATTCTTGGACCAGTTTAAGGAACTAAGGATCAGTTCAACGAATTAAATTGAACAAAAAAAGGATGAAAACAATATGAAATTTAGAATTCTATAAAAAACAGAAAAGAGAAAATTTATTTGGAAGGTATAAAAAATCTTAATTTTAGGTCCCTATGTTTTTTAAATAATATTTAAGTATATACAAATATTTAAAAAATAAGTTATACTATTATTTATTATTTATAATTAGTTATATATATATATATATATATATATATATATATATATATATATGTTCTTTTATAGTCAAATTTTGCAATATGAAACTAAACTAGATATAAAAAAGAACTTCTAACAAAATGTCTCTGGTGCAGCACATCTAAGCACAAATTAACATATTTTACCTCTTGTTGTGATTCTTTATGCCATGGCTTGAGAAAGGGCATGACTTAGTTCGGTCTCCATTGTGTAAGGTCATTCATGTTCTTACTTACAAGGAAAGTTTCATGGAAAAGGGACGAAGAGTTGCGATAGTCATCTCCTAGGGTGTTCTCCGATAAATCCACGAGGGGTTTCTAGTCTTGAGTGCTTGCACAATAAGTCAACGTCGAAGAGGAGAGTTCCAACTTGATCCCTCCAAAGCTTAAGTCAATTTTGTGGATAGTGAATATTGTCCTCTAACATCTATCCAGAGATGGTTTTTATACCTTTCGTAGGGAGTCGACTCCTCCTGTGCTTACTGTTAAGATCATTTTGGCACTAAGAGGGGGAGTGAATTAGTGCTTTCGTAAAAATTATGTTGATTCAAAACTTTCATTCGATAAAGATTGTATCAGAAAGATATTTAACTTGAAAATATTTGTAAGAATGTAATGAGCAAGTAAAGCAGTTTACAATGTAAATGAAAAACATAAAGTAAATGTAAACTAGATTTTATAATGGTTCGATTGTCTCGACCTACGTCCACTCCTGATTCCTCTTCACTCGATACTACTAGCTTTCACGATTGATCTTCTTTCAATGGGTGAAGATTAACTACCCTTACAATTCTTTCTCCCTTTTCACAAGCTCAAAAGAGAACCTTTACACCTCTCTTTTAGACCTCACTCCTCTAAAAAACTTCTAACTCTAGGAGAAAGAGACTCTAAATCCTAAGAGAGTTTCCAAAACTTTTTCCTCAAGTATACTTTTTCCTTTCTACTCTTATTCTTGCGTATTAATGCAGGAATAGTTGGGGGTATTTATAAACACCAAATGACTTCAAAAATTGAGCCAAAAAATGTCTTATCCCGGGTCCTAACAGTACCACTACCATTATTGGGTAGTACCACCGTTTAATAGACTAACAACTAGCGGTACCATCGCTTGTTAGTTTGACATTGGGTGGAACTGTGCAGTCTGACACTTGTTGGAAAATCCTGTTGAAGTAGAATAATTCTTTTCCCTCTGTGTATCAAAATGGGTTCCTCATCAAAATACCAACTTGATATCAAAATGTAAATATCAACTAGCATAGCATAAACAATAGAGCAATTAATCAATCATACAGTAAGACCAAATCTTTTAACGTGGAAAACCCAATGTGGGAAAAACCACGGGACTGTAGTCCACCTCAAACTTCCACTATCAATAATGATGCTAACAGGTTTACAGTAAATTTTCTCTAGAATAACTAAAGGATCATAATAACATCAAGAACATAGATCTTGGCTTTAGCATATCATCATATAAGATGAATCTCCTCAAAAAAGAATTCTAGGTCTCACAAAGTGAGTATAGTAGAAAAGTACCTTAGAGAAGAGAAACTGTAGATCAACACCATTAGGATTGTAGAGTTTTCTGTAAGGATTCTTCACATAAAATTTGGGCCAAAACTGACAACGTTTGGCCACCAATTGTCAAGCAGAAAACTCAAAAACCTAATCTTTCTCTCTCCTCTCTCTCTCTTTTGCCGTGTGCTGTCGTCATTCTGCACACTTTTTTTTTTGCTGTGCATGCTCGCTACTCACCTTTCGCCTTTCTCTCTTAATTATTGATTTGGGCTTATGACCCAAATTGTCCAAGCCCACATATGGGCTGGACCCAACAATTCTCCTCCTCAAGCTCATATGGTGGGTTGTACTAAGCCCGCTCTTTGCCTACATGCTTCAAGCTTCTCCTTAGGCAAAGACTTTATCAACATATCTGATTCATTCTCATTAGTATACACTTTTTCTAATTGTAATTCTTTCATCTCAAGCACATCACGAATCCGGTGATATCTCACATCAATATACTTGGATCTAGAATGGTATGTTGAATTCTTAGAGAGGTGAATAGCACTCTGACTATCACAGTAAACAGTATATCCTTCCTGTTTCAAGCTCAATTATTGTAAAATCTTTTTCATCCATAAAGCTTCCTTACAAGATTCAGTAATTGCTATATATTCTACTTCTGTGGTTGATAGAGCAACACACTTCTGTAACTTAGACTCCCAAGAGACTGCTCCTCTTGCAAATGTTATCAAGAATCTCGAAGTGGACTTCCTGGAATCAGTATCACCTGCCATGCCTGCATCTGTGTAACCATCTAACACAGGTTCATCACTGCCAAAACATAAACACAACCTGGAAGTACCTCTTAGATATCTTAATATCCATTTCACTGCTACCCAATGTTCCTTTCTAGGATTTGAGAGAAATTGGCTGACAACTCCAACTGCATGAGCTATATCTAGCCTAGTACAAACCATAGCATATATCAAACTGCCTACTACAGATGAGTAAGGCACTTTGGATATTTCTTCTTTTTCTTTCTCGCTTGTAGAACATTGTTTCGAACTAAGCTTGAAATAACCTCCAAGCGGAGAACAAACTACTTTGGCTTTACTTATGTTGAATCTTTCAAGAACCTTTTCAATGTAAGTCTCCTGAGATAGCCAAATCTTCATTTTCTTCCTATCACGAAGAATCTTCATGCCAAGTATTTGTTTCACCGATCCCAAGTCTTTCATGGCAAAAGACTTATTTAGCTCTCTTTTAAGCTTTTCAATTTTTCTAACGTCATGACCAATAATCAACATATTATCAACATATAGTAGTAAAATAATAAAATCATCATCTGAAAATTTCTTCATAAACACACAATGATTAGATGTGGTTCTATCATACCCTTGGCTCATCATAAAGGAATCCAACTTCTTATACCATTGTCTAGGTGTCTATTTGAGTCCATATAAGCTTTTTCTAAGCTTACACACCACATTTTCTTTTCCCTTAACTTTGAAACCTTCTGGTTGCTCTATGAAAATTTTTTCTTTTAAGTCACCATGAAGAAATGTTGTTTTTACATCAAGTTGCTCAACTTCTAAATTCAAGCGGGTAGCTAAACTAAGAACAACTTGGATAGAGGACATTTTCACAATTGGAGAAAATATTTCTTCAAAGTCAATACCTTTCTTCTGACTGAATCCTTTCACAACTAGTTGTGCATTGTATCCTTGTTGTGAGCTATTATTTTCAGTCTTCAATTTATAAACCCACTTATTCTTGAGAGCTTTCTTCTCTTTAGGCAATTTTACCAAGTCATAAGTATGGTTCTCAAGCAAGGATCTCATCTCTTCTTGCATGGGTTTAACCCACTCATTCTTATTCTCATGTAGAATAGCTTCTTGGTAAGTTTCTAGCTCTCCCCCGTTAGTAAGCATAACATACTAATGTAGAGGATATCTGGTAGATGGTTGTTGCTCTCTAGTGGATCTTCTCAATGGAATCTCAATTGGTTGTGGAGGTGCTTGTTCAGTTGGTTCAACATCATCAACTGTAGGTGTATCATCACTAGTATTCTTACCACAATCTTCTTGTTCATCTCTCCCATGATCATCATGAACTATAGGTGAAGGAACTGGACCCAAACTCTAAGGAATATAAACAGAGGTTTCTGGCTTCTCAATATTATCACCATCATCAAACAATTGGTCTTCATGAAATACAACATCTCTGCTTCTAGTAATCTTCTTGTTCACTGGATATCATAATCTGTACCCAAACTCTTCATGATCATATCTCAAGAAGATACATGCTTTTGCTTTACTATCAAGCTTGGACCTCTTATCTTTGGGAATATGAACAAATGCTTTACACCGAAAGACTCTTAAGTGATTATAAGATATATCTTTTCCTCTCCATACTCTCTCTGAAACATCACCTTTCAGAGGAACAAATGGAGAAGATTTATCAGATCAACTGTAGTTCTCATAGCCTCCCCTCAAAATGACTTTGATAACTTGGTGTGGGAAAGCATACACATAATCATTTCTTCAATGGTTCTATTCATCCATTCTGCCACACCGTTCTGTTGAGGAGTTTTAGGAACTGTTTTCTCAAGCCTGATACCATGGAACCTACAATAATTCTCAAAAGGACCCTTGTACTCGCCACCATTATATGATCAAATACACTTTAGTTTTCTGCTAGTTTCTCTTTCAACACTGACATGAAACCCCTTTAAAATATCGAGTACCTGATCTTTAGATTTCAAAGTAAAAGCCCACACTTTTCTAGAATAGTCATCAATAAAAGTAACAAAATAAAGAGCACTTCCAAGAGTTCTAGTTTGCATAGTATAAACATCAGTATGAACTAAATCAATAACATTTGATCTTCTAGATGATGGATATGTATGAAATACAACTCTATGTATTTTTTCAGCTAAGCAATGATCACAAGATTTAAGAGATGTATCTTGTAACTCTGGTAAGAACTACTTTCTAGCAAGAGTTTGAAACCCCTTCTCGCCGATATGTCTAAGCCTCTTATGCCAAAAATCTATACTTTCATATTTTTGAATTGCATTAATCTCTCCTTTGTGTAGCTTAGCTCCCATGACATAAAAAGAGTTAAGTTTCTTTCCTCTTGCCACAATCAGAGAACCTTTAGTGAGTTTCCATTTGCTTTCACCAAAATAGTGTGCAAAGCTCTCATCATCAAGTCTACTTATAGATATCAAGTTAAGACGAATATCTGGAATATGCCTTACATCTTTGAGCATCAATTTGCTTCAAATATTGGTCTCCAAGCAAATATCTCCAATACCCACAATCTTAGATGTACCATTATTTTCCATTATAACATTACCAAAATCACCAATAGTGTAAGATCTAAAAGAATCACCATGAGAAGTGACATGAAATAAAGCACCAGAGTCAATTACCCAATTACTGTCCTGAGCTACAAGACTAACACAACCTTTATCACAGACAATAATGATATTACCTTCAATAGCAACTGTATTGATCTCTTTCTCATTTTTCTTCATTTTATTCTGTTCTCATTTTCAAAACCTACACTCTTTCTTCATGTGACCTAGCCTGTTACAGTGAAAATATTTGATATCTCTTCTAGACTTGGATCTTCCTCTATATCCATGTGGGTTTCTGGTATGACTTCTTCCACGTCTTTCTTGTTTTTCAATAACAAATGCACAAGAAGAAGATTCACCCTGTTCTTTCCTTCTGGCATCTTCATTTAGCAAATTGTCTTTAACCATATCTATAGTTAGAGTTCCCTCTGACGTGGAGTTGCAAATAGTCACCACATATGTTTTCTAACTTTTTGGTAAAGAGCTGAGAAGTAATAATCTTTGTATCTCATCATCTATATTCATTTTCATAGCAACCAACTTATTTGCAAGACTTTGAAATAGGCTTATGTGCTTAACAATATTACCACAATCTTTATACTTCAAATTTACAAGTCTTCTGAGGAGAGAAATTCTATTTCCTACTGTCTTTTTCACAAAGAGATTTTCTAACCTTTGCCAAACAACATCAGCTCTAGTTTCATTTGAAATATGCTCATGCAAGTTTATATCCATCCATCTTCTAATATAGGCAATGGCTTTTCTATGTTGAACTTTCCATTCTTCGTCGTCCATAGTAGAAGGTTTATCTTTAACCTTGATAGGCTTATACAAATATTTGCAATAGAGCAAATCTTTCAGCAGACGCCTCAAAGTGGAATAATTTGATGAGTTCAATTTAATCATATCATCTGACTGCTCCATTTCAATTACATAAGAAAAACTAGCACCAAACAACCTATTGCTCTGATACCACTTGTTCGGAAAAACCTGTTAAAGCGGAATATTCTTTTCCCTCTTTGTGTATCAAAATGGGTTCCTCATCAAAATACCAACTTGATATCCAAATGAAAATATCAACTAGCACAGCATAAATAATAGAGCAAAAAATTAATCACACTGTGAGACCAAATCTTTTAACGTGGAAAACCCAATGTGGGTAAAACCACGGGACCGTAGTCCACCTCAAACTTCCACTATCAATAATAATGAAAACAGGTTTATAGTAAATCTTCTCTAGAATAACTAGAGGATCATAATAACATCAAGAACATAGATCTTGGCTGTAGCATATCATCATATAGGATGGATCTCCTCAAAAGAGAATTCTAGGTCTCACAAAGTGAGTATAGTAGGAAAGTACTTTAGAGAGAGTAAATTGTAAATCAACACCATTAGGGTTGTAGAGTTTGCTGCAAGGATTCTTCACATAAAATTTGGGCCAAAATTGATAACGTTTGACCATCGATCGTCAAGTAGAAAACTCAGAAATCTAATCTTTCTCTCTCCTCTCTCTCTCTCTCTTCTTTTCTCTCTCTCTTTTGCTGTGTGCTACCACCATTCACTGCACACGTTTTCCTGCATACGCTTGCTACTCTCTAATTTGCGGCCCTCACCTTTTGCCCTTTGTCTCTTAATTATTGATTTGTGCTTATGGTCCAAATTATCCAAGCCCACATATGGGTTGGACCCAACGATTCTCCCCCTCCAACTCATATGGTGGGCTGTACTAAGCCCGCTCTTTACCTACATACTTCAAGCTTTTCCTTAGGTAAACTGTAGATCAACACCATTAGGATTGTAGAGTTTGCTGCAAGGATTCTCCACATAAAATTTGGGCCCAAACTAACAATGTTTGACCACCGATCGTCAAGCAGAAAGCTCAAAAACCTAATCTTTCTCTCTCCTTCTCTCTCTCTCTCCTTTTCTCTCTCTTTTGCTTGCTTTTTTTTTTTTGCTGCGCATGCTCGCTCTCACCTTTTGCCCTTTCTCTCTTAATTATTGATTTGGGCTTATGGCCCAAATTGTCCAAGCCCACATATGGGCCGAACCCAACAATACTGACACTAGATAGTACCATCGCTCAGTATGGTACTATCGCCAGGTTGGGCGATAGCATCACCCAAAAAGGCCGAGTCATAAAGCAGTGCCACCGCTAGGGCCAACTAAGGGTCATTGAATGGGTCTTCCACTTGGCTCAAAACAACTAGGCCCAATGGGCCCCTAATTGAGTTAACATTGTTTTACCCAAAAATCGACTCAATTAGACCTAAACTAACTTGATCTAGACACACGATTACAAGCATGAATCTTATGTTGTCCGGCATGTCATTAGTTCATCCAACACTTTGTTCAATCCTTCGATGTATCATCCTCTCTTTCGACATATTGTTGAATCTCGTATTTTGATGATGAAACCACTTGATATATGTTTATGTTTTAATCTGTGTTTCAAGTAAGGCAGGATGCTTCGATCATGATGAGACAATTAAAGTAGGAAAAATCATGTTGTGCCGGAGAAACATGTCAGAAGATTGGATGTCGGGTCGGTGGATCGGTCGACGTATCGACAGAAGGCTTTAGGCTGTGGACTCGAGCATTGGGCCAAGAAGAGCGGGTATTATGCCAAGGATATCGGAGTTGCGGAGTCAACTGGCTGATTAGGAAATAGGCCGCAAGAGAGGACGATGCGCCGAAGAATCGGACGAAGCGTCGAGGGACCAATGACATGCCGGACAACTTAGTTAATTGCTTAGGATTAATTGTCTCGATCGAAGTTTTGTTTTAAGTGTGCAGGATTAACTATGATGGAAGTAAGACATGCAGTAGGAGTTGCGCTGGAGTCAGGACTATGATCACATTGGGAGTTCGAGAGCTTGACGGAAGTCCAGACGGTCGTCGGAGGTTCTGCGGGAACAAATCCGAGAAATCCAGGAGCTTGCCAAAAGAAGCTCGTCAAAACTCGCCAAGTGGATCATCACAAGTCCAGGAGCTTGCCGGAAGACCGTAGGAGCATCATCGGAGGACCATCGGATGTTCGCCGGAAGTTCGCCAGAATCTCGCCGGAAGAAGCGATTGACGCGCCGGAGCAAGCTGTAGTAAAAGTCTTAAGAATTGTCGTAGTTAGCACAATGATTAAGTTAGAATTGGGAGGTGATCCCATTAATTTAATCTAGGGGCAATTGGGCCCTTGGAAGAACCAAATTGGGCCGAATGGATCAATCCATTCGGACCCAGATCTCTCGCCCAGAGGTGGCACCACTTGGGTCGGCGGTGGCACCGCCCAGGGCTCGGTCTCCGAGCTCTGGCTGGGTGATGCAACCGCCCCAGTCAGGTGGTGGCACCGCTTGAGCTCGATCTCCGAGCTCTGCCAGGTGGTGCAATCGCCCCTGACAAGCGGTGGCACCGTCCAGAGGCTCAGTCTTCGAGCCCTATCAGGCGGTGCAACCGCCCCAGTCAGGCAGTGCAACCGCCAGACCCCGAAATTCCGGGAGATGACAGATTTGAGCTCCAAATTCAAACTAGTTTTGAGCCTATAAATACCCTTCCAATCCCTGGGTAAAAGATATAAGCATAGAGAGATTAAAAGAGAGAAAACACTGCTGCAATCTCTAGAATTTCCCTCCTCTAGCTTAAGTGTTAAAATTCTGTTTAAGAGAGGAGAGTGAGTGCTTGTAAGGGTTGTCTCCTAAACCCACTAAAAGGAGAAGAGGGGTGTAAGAAGGAGGTTGATCTTCGCCTAGTAAAGGAAGATCGTTAGTGGATGCTGATGACCTCGACGGAAGAGGAATCGAAGGAGTGGATGTAGGTCACGATTGATCGAACCACTGTAAACTCTCGTCTTCTCTGGTTTGCATTTACTTTGAGCTTATTATCCTTACTGCAAACCTCCTTCATAGCTTACTACCTTCTGCGCTTTTACGATTGCGTTTCCAAGCTCAATATTTTTCGAATCGTGTTTAGACGTAAATCGCTTTTCTCATACGAACATCATATTTCAATTTGCGCTTACATTTTGATTTCCATCACAATAGCAAACTACCTTAACAAATTCGTTTTAACTACTTCTTGCCTAATCACAAGTTAAAGTGAATTACGAATCGACTTTTCTACTGAAATCGGCTTTGTCGTACGAATGCAGTTTTAAACGTTGAAAGTTTTCCACTGCACTAATTCACCCCCCCGCCCTCTTAGTGCTCTTGATCCTAACAATTGGTATCAGAGCCCGGTATTTCTCATTTCGGATTTATACCCGAGAGAAATGGCTCTTCATGGCTTTAAAGAGGGTTTTTCGGTTGTTCGTCCACCATTGTTTCACGGATTGGACTACACTTATTGAAAAACTTGAATGAGAGTTTTCTTGATTTCTATGAATTTGGATTTATGGAATATTGTTGAAAATGATTTTCAACTTCCCTCTAAACCGATGAACGAATGGTCGGATTTGGAGAACAAGTATTTTTCTTTAAACGCAAAGGCTATGAATGCCTTATTTTGTGCATTGGACAAAAATGAATTCAATCGGATTTCTATGTGCGAAATGGCTTTTGATATTTGGCAAATACTTGAAATCACGCACGAGGGAACTAGTAGGGTCAAAGACTCGAAAGTTAACATTTTATTGTATGATTTTGAGCTTTTTCGAATGCAACCAAGCGAGACTATAGGCGACATGTACACCCGTTTCACGGATGTCGTCAATAATCTAAGAGTTCTTGGTAAATCTTTTTCGAATTTTGAACTTATAAGTAAAGTTTTATGATCACTTTCTAAAGCTTGGGAACCAAAAGTAATGGCAATACAAGAAACAAATGATTTAAATATTTTTCCACTTGAAGAACTTATTGGTTTATTGATGACATATGAAATGGTGCGCAATGCACATGATGAATATGATGAACAAAACAACCTTCCAAAGAACAGGAAGGATTTGGGACAAAGAACAGGAAGGATTTGGGACAAAGAACATTTGAAGACCATTCGAGCATAAGCTCAAGTGATGGTGAACTTAAACTACAAATGAAACAAAAATTAAAAAGAAAAAAGAATGGAACTACTTGCTTTGAATGCAAGAAGAAGAACAAAAATTGGGATGAATCGAGCTCCTCCAAAGACGAGGAGAAAATCAAGAAAGGCGAGGTGGTAAACTACGCCTTAACCGCTTTCAAAGAAAAGGTAATCGAAATCCCCCTGATTTATTTTGAAATTACTTGATGCTTTCATGATGTATTTTATTTTTTAGTCTAGAATTAATTTTCTTAAAAATTAAATATTTAAAAATAAAAATACAAAAATTATGATCATGCTAGTAATTTCGAAAATGATAACATTGCATATTTTATGATAAACAAACAAAATGATTTTGATTGAAAATATGAAATCATGGTTAAGAAGTAATAATGTATATCATGTTTGATTAACATTGTTGAATGAAATCATGTTTGATTTGAAGTAATGCATAATGATGTAATGAAAATTTTAAATGTTTTTGATACAATGATTGACAATTTTATAAATGAGATTTTAAGTTATACATGATGATAAGAATGTGTTATTTTCATAAGTGTATTTGAAAAACATATGGCAAAACCATGTCCGAATGCATGAAAGTGTTAAACTTCATTTTCGGATTTTCTTGACCATAACAATTACTTTTTTAGAATATATTGATCTTGATGGTCTTATGATGAAATTCATTTTTCGATCCTAAACGTTGATGCATGTTTTTATTTAACATAAATGAAAAAGCATGCTAACATGAAATCAAATACTTAAAAAAGAGGAGAAAATATATTATCAATGAAATCATGAATCTACCTATGTTATGAATTTTGTGAACCATAAAAGTGATTTTGATAATTTAAATTTGAAATGAGTTTTATCAAAATCATGATATTGATTTCTTGGAATAACATGAGATTATCTTTGATGATCATTTTGTTTCATAGAATTTTGGATTCATGACTTGGTCTTACATTTATTTATGAAATGGTTGAAATCTTCGTACCTTTGAATTCTTCCCTTCTCCTTTCAATTTTTGAATTTATGCATGTTATATGTTGAAGATTTGTATCATGCATATCTAAGAAATATTGGTGTGATAAATTGAATGAGTTGAAAATGAATGATGAATTTTCTCTTAAATATAACTTGTGATATTTTTTATATAAATCATGATTTTGATTTCTCGACATTCGATACATGAGATTTTATTATAAATCAAAATTTCTCATTAATCGATCTTCTATGATTTTACTTGATATTCTCTTGAGAGGAGATTTTCTAAATGAATCATGATTTTTACTTGTGAGTTCTTGGAGTTATTACTTGATTTTCTTTTAAAACAAAATCTCTTCTTTGTACTCCTATGATTTTTCTTGATATTTTATTTAAAGAAGATATTTACTATATGAATCATGTCTTTTGGTATTCAAATAATTTTATCTTTCATGACATGATTTCTTTGTATTTATGGCTTGCATGGCTTGAAATATTTTGATATGATGCATGCAATGATGAAATATTCATGAAGTTAAAATGATGTATGCAATACTTATGATAATGATGTACATGATGTATTTATTGCATATGATGTGTATCATGAATGCTTTAAATGATGAATGTTTGATATCATGATCAACATGTTGATAAATGCTTAAAAATTTTAATGTTTGAGAATCATGTATGATATGCCCATTAATGATGATTGATTTATTTTTCGGTATCGTGCATGAAAAAAAAAAAAATAAGGTTTTTGAAATTATGTATGTTTTAATTTGAATATATAATGATGCACAAATAAGATTGTTACTTACCTTTGTCATAATATGAAAATTGATATAAGGGTCTTCCCTTGTTTTTTATAATGACAAAGGGGGAGCAAGAATTTTTAGCGTGGACATCATGAAAAGAGGCAAACTAGCTAGCTTGCACAATTCAAGATGAAAGCAAAAATTGCACTTCTCAAAAGAGAAGATGCAAATGTAACATTTGCCAAATTGTTTGCTTGCCTCATGTAAAACATTATCTCTTGCTAGTTTGGCATTTTGCTAGCTTGCACTTTGCAAAGAAAGCAAAAATGGCACTTCTCAAAAAGAGAAGAAAGAGCTTGTTATCTTGAACATCACAAGTTTGCCTATCTTAAGAAATAAAAATTACAAAAGTGCTATCTTGCCTATCTCAAGAAGCAAAACTTGTAACTTGCACATTACAATAGGAAGCAAGAATCATGAGCTTACACAAGAAAGCTAACTTGCATTTGCTTTTGAAATTTTTGCTAGCTTATATATTGTGAAACTTGTATATCGTAAAAATTACTAGCTTGTGGTCTAAAGAGAAGCAAAAAGTTGCTATCTCAAAAGAAGCAAATGTGCTATCTTGCCTATCTCAAGAGGCAAAAATGCTAACTTGCACATCTAGCAAAACTTGACAAATTTGAATATCTCAAGAAGCAAGAGTTGCTTTCTTGAACATCTCAAAACTGCTAGCTTGCATGTTCTAAAATGTTATAATATTGCTAGCTTGCATGATGTAGAACTTGCTATCTTGAACATTACGAAAAGTGCTATCTTGTATGCTGTAAAACTTGCATATCTGAAACTTGATAGCTTAATTGTTCTAAGCATGATGTAATACTTGCTAAATTTTTTGGCTTCAAAACTGCATGATGATAAAACTTGATATTATGTTTTTCACGCAATAAGTTGAACTAATATTTCAAACACTTGATTGTGGTACTTCTCCTTTTTGTTGATGACAAAGGGGGAGAAGTATGTTGATGACATGACATGTTATGCATAAGTTTATACATAAGTTCATGATGATATGTTACAAGTATTCATGATGAATATTGCAATGACTTGAATTCAGTTTGAATTCAAGGTTCTATCAATATGGCATATTGATAGGGGGAGTTTGTTTAAACTCCGGGAGTTAAGGTTAACTCGGTCATCAAGTGGTTGTCCTCATCAAAAAGGGGGAGATTGTTGAATCTCGTATTTTGATGATGAAACCACTTGATATGTGTTTATGTTTTAATCTGTGTTTTAAGTAATGCAGGATGCTTCGATCATGATGAGACAATTAAAGCAGGAAAAATCATGTTGTGTCGGAGAAATATGTCAGAAGATTAGACGTCGGGTCGGTGGATCGGTCGACGTATCGACAGAAGGCTTCGGGCCGTTGACTAGAGCATTGGGCCAAGAAGAGTGGGTATTATGCCAAGGATATCAGAGTTGCGGAGTCAACTGGCCGATTAGGCAATAGGCTGCAGGAGAGGACGATGCGCCGAAGAATCAGATGAAGCGTCGAGGGACCAATGACATGCCGGACAACTTGGTTAGTTGCTTAGGATTAATTGTCTCGATCGAAGTTTTATTTTAAGTGTGCAGGATTAACTACAATGGAAGGAAGACATGCAGAAGGAGTTGCGCCGGAGTCAGGACTATGATCACGTTGGGAGTTCGAGAGCTTGACGGAAGTCCGGATGGTCGTCGGAGGTTCTGCGGGAACAAATCCGAGAAGTCCAGGAGCTTGCCAAAAGAAGCTCGTTAGAACTAGCCAAGTGGATCGTCGCAAGTCCAGGAGTTTGCCAGAAGACCGTAGGAGCATCGTCGGAGGGTCGTCAGATGTTCGCCGGAAGAAGTGATTGACGCACCGGAGCAAGCTGTAGTAAAAGTCTTAAGAATTGTCGTAGTTAGCACGATGATTAAGTTAGAATTGGGAGGTGATCCCATTAATTTAATCAAGGGGCAATTGGGCCCTTGGAAGAACCAAATTGGGCCGAATGGATCAACCCATTCGGACCCAGATCTCTCGCCCAGAGGTGGCATCGCCTAGGTCGGCGATGGCACCGCCCCAGTCAGGCGGTGGCACCACCTAAGCTCGGTCTCCGAGCTCTGCCAGGTGGTGCAACCGCCCCTGACAAGCGGTGGCACCACCCAGAGGCTCAGTCTTCGAGCCCTATCAGGCGGTGCAATCGCCAGACCCCGGAATTCTAGGAGATGATAGATTTGAGCTCCAAATTCAAACTGGTTTGGAGCCTATAAATACCCCTCCAATCCCTGGGTAAAAGATACAAGCATAGAGAGATTAAAAGAGAGAAAACACTGCTGCAATCTCTTGAATTTCCCTCCTCTAGCTTAAGTGTTAAAATTATGTTTAAGAGAGGAGAGTGAGTGCTTGTAAGGGTTGTCTCCTAAACCCAATAAAAGGAGAAGAGGGGTGTAAGAAGGAGGTTGATCTTCGCCTAGTAAAGGAAGATCGTTAGTGGATGCTGGTGGCCTCGACGGAAGAGGAATCAGAGGAGTGGATGTAGGTCACGATTGACCGAACCATTGTAAACTCCTGTCTTCTCTGGTTTGCATTTACTTTGAGCTTATTATCCTTACTGCAAACCTCCTTCATAGCTTACTGCCTTCTGCGCTTTTACGATTGCGTTTCCAAGCTCAATATTTTCCGAATCGTGTTTAGACGTAAATCACTTTTTTGTACGAACATCATATTTCAGTTTGCGCTTACATTCTGATTTTCATCACAATAGCAAACTTCCTTAACAGATTCGTTTTAACTGCTTTTTGCCTAATCACAAGTTAAAGTGATTTACAAATCGGCTTTTCTACTGAAATCGACTTTGTCGTATGAACGCAGTTTTAAACGTTGAAAGTTTTCCACCGCACTAATTCCCCCGCCCACTTAGTGCTCTTGCTCCTAACACATATTACCCAATAGATATGTTAACTCCCGCAATTTTCGATCTCCTTGGCACAATGTCCGATCCTTCGACCCGATGCTCAAACTTATGGCATGAAGTTCTTTCGGCACGTCGACCAGTCCTCCGGCATGACGTCCAATCTTCTGACATGTTCTACTCCGGCCCAACGTCTGATTCTTCCTACTTTAATCGAATCGTCTTTTCTAGATCGAGGTTAGTCCTATGTCACTCAAATGCACATTAGATCATAACTTCATCAATTGATTTCACCATCAAAATCCGAGATTCAACAATTTACCCCATTTTTGATGATGACAATCAATTGATGATGGAGTTTAAACTAAACTTCCCTTATCAATATAGCATATGAAACAAGGTTGAATATCATAAAATCATTGCATGCATCATGAGTATTTTATACATCATTCCAAATCGTAAATATTTCAAATCATCATGGTATTAAAATATCAAAGTGCATTACATCCTACCATATATGATCATTATAAATTCTCATTGTATGCATCAACATAATATCAAGAGTATTTCATGTATAATTTTATATTATCATCATATCTTCTCCCCCTTTGTCATCAATAAAAAGGAGAAAAGTGCAATTAACAAAATTTTAAAATATGCAAGTAATAAGGTAGCAAGTTTTGAACATGCAAGCTAGCAAGTTTTTCACAAATGAAAGTTAGCAAAATTTTTACTTTTTTGAGATGTGCAAACTAGCATGTTTTTCTTCTCTTTGGAATATACAAGCTAGCAATCTTTGCTT
Source organism: Musa schizocarpa (assembly GCA_900464855.2). Classification (NCBI taxonomy): domain Eukaryota; kingdom Viridiplantae; phylum Streptophyta; class Magnoliopsida; order Zingiberales; family Musaceae; genus Musa; species Musa schizocarpa. The sequence continues at coordinate 5,652,443 of LS990916.1, forward strand.
TTCTTTTGAGATAAGCAAGCTAGCCAGTTTTGCCTCTCTTTGAAATGTTTAAGCTAGCAATCCTTTCTCTGATGTATCATTGTCAAAAAGAAGGGAATAATACAATGTTGTAATTCTTTTTTCTTTATATCAATTTTTAAATCATGACAAAAAAAATAAATTTAAATCAAGAGTGATGAGATATACAATTCATAAATATAATGGAGTATTATGAAATAAATAAATCATGATATGAAAGATATTAATATCAAATCATAAATACCAAAAGATATAATTTATTTTGATAAATCTCTATTGAATCTCAGATTTTGATGATGACATCAATTGGTGAATTAATGAACTAATCCATGTATTGAGATAAGTGATGCAGGACTAACTATAATTGTGAGAAAGATAAAATAATTAAAGAAGAATCAAAGTTGGGCCGGAGTCAATGATTAAGCATCGGGCCAGATGAATTGGGAGATACACCAAAGGATCGGATGATGTAGTGAAAGCTCATCGGAAGATTGGGAGCTTGCCGAAAGATCGATGGGAGATCGCTGGAAGATTGTCGGAAGTTCGCTGAAAGTCTTGCCGGGAGTTCGGATGAACAATTGACATGTTGGATAATGAAGATTACTTATGTTTTAATTGTCTATGCCTTTAATTTTTGTAGTTTGGGTGTCAATTTGAGTTAGTTTTGGAAGAAATTCTAATAACTCGGTTAGGGGCCAATTGGGCCCGATTCAAGGCTGGTTTATGCTGGATTAATGGCCCAAACAATGACCTAGAGCCACGTCAGGCGGTGGAACCACTTGAGGCTCAACCTCCTAGGTGGTCTGGGTGGTGGTACCACTGATAGTTAATGCTGTTAGACGGTGGTACTACCATATTAAGCAGTGGTATGACTAGAGCCCAATCTTCGAGTTTTTGTCAAGCGGTAGTACCACTAGACTGGGTAATGGTACACCTAGTGTCAGAGTGTCAGGTGATGGTATCGCCGAATAATGACGGCGGCGGTACCGCTAGTACCCCGAAAATTCGGGATAAGATACTTTTTTGCTCCAATTCTAAAATCATTGGAGCCTATAAATACCCCACTCCTTTCTGCATGAAAGGGTAACAAAGTAGAAACAAAGTGTGAAAAAAATCTTTAAGTGTTGAGGTGTAAAAGTGTTATAAAAGTGTTAAGAGTCCTCCTCATCTTTCTTTAGCTTTGTAATCATTCAAGAAGAGGTGTGAGGCTTGTAAGGATTGTCTCCTAAACCCGTAAAAAGGAAAAAGTATTGTAAGAAGGTGGTTGGTCTTCGCCTGTTGAAGGAAAACCATTAGTGGATGTCGGTAATCTCGACGGAGGAGGAACAGAAGTGGACATAGGTCACAATGACTGAACCACTATAAATCTGGTGTGTTCTTTACTTATTGCTTACTTTCATTACTTAGCTACTCACTTCACTTTACATTTACTCTAAGTCATTACTTTCATTACTTTCTAATATAGGCTTTGTCGAAACGATTTTATCGAACGAAATTTTCAAAATTAACGTAATTTTGCGTAAGTACTAATTTACTCCCCCCTTTAGTGTCGTATTGATCCTAACAATTAGTATCAGAGCAAGGTTACTCTCAATTTGGTTTAAAACCCAAGAGAGATAGCTTTTGCCTATAATCAAGAGGGTCATTCTATCACACATTCTCCCATGTTCAATGGAATGAATTTTATACATATTGAAAAACTAAAATAAGGATTTCCTTAATTTCTATAGATTTTGAGTTATGGAATATCGTTGAAAACGAATTTCAAAAGTCTTCTCTTCTATTGAATGATTGAAATAATTTGGAGAAGAACACTTTCTCTTTGAATGCTAAAGCTATGAATGCTTTATTTTGTGCATTCGATAAAATGAATTTAATCAAGTTTGTATTTACGAAATGGCTTATGACATTTGCATACACTTAAAATCACACACGAAGGCATAAGTAGGGTTAATGAGTCAAAAATCAATCTTTTGGTTCATAGTTATGAATTGTTTGGCATGAAACTAAGCGAGACTATTGGAGACATGTACACTTGGTTTACGGATGTCATCAATAATCTAAAAGCACTTGGTAAAAGTTTTCCTAATTTTGAACTTGTTAACAAGATACTAAGATCCCTTCTAAAGAGTTGGAATCATAAAGTAACTGCAATTCAAGAAGCTAAGGACTTTAACAACTTTTCGCTTGAAGAACTTATCGGGTCTTTGATGACCTACGAAATGACATGCAATGCACATGAATAACTTAAAAACAACCTTCCAAAGAACATAAAGGATTTGCCACTTAAAACTCAAGAAGACCACTTAATACAACAAGCCTAGGAGGTAGCAAATACACCTTTGTAATTGTTGATGATTATAGTAGATACACTTAGACATACTTCTTGACACACAAAAGTGATTGTTTTAAGTATTTTTTAAAATTTTGTAAACTGGTTCAAAATGACAAAGGCTTTATGATTTCATCTATACGTAGTGATCACGATGGTGAGTTTCAAAATCATGATTTTCAAAACTTTTGTGAATCAAATGGGTATAACCATAATTTCTCTACTTCAAGAAACCCACAACAAAATTGAGTGGTTGAAATAAAAAATAGAAGATTACAAGAAATAGTAAGACCCATATTAAACGAACATAGCCTACCCAAATATTTTTGGGCCAAAGCCATTAACACGACATGCTATGTCATGAATAGGGTTCTAGTAAGACCATTACTTTCTAAAATTCCTTATGAGTTGTAGAATAATAAAAAACCTAATGTTTCATATTTTAAAGTTTTTTGATGTAAATGTTTTATTTTAAACAAAAAAGATCCCTTAGGAAAATTTGATGCAAAATCTGATGAAGGTATTTTTCTTGGATACTCTTCTATTTCTAAAGTATTTCATGTGTTAAATAAAAGAACTTTAGTTATACAAGAACCTATTCATGTTATTTTCAATAAGGTTTTTAAATTTAAGAAAAATAATTTTGATAATAATTTTGATTTTGATGCTTTAAATTTGAATGAAACCTCTCCTTCCACTAGCAACTTCGATGCATTTTCTTCCAAAGAATCCTTACCTAAGAATTGGAAGTATGTTGATGCTCATCCTAAGGAGCTAATCATTGGAGACACATTAAAAGGTGTTCAAACCCGTTCTTCTCTTAAAAATTTTCGTGCAAATGTAGCCATTTTTTTTTATCTCAAATTAAACCTAAATGCATTGATGAGGCATTGAAAGATGATTTATGGGTTATTGCAATACATGAGGAATTAAATCAATTTAAGAAAAATGAGACGCAGAAGCTTGTTCCTAGACCTAGTGACCATTTGGTAATTGGTACTAAATAGGTCTTTAGAAACAAGCAAGATGAACTTGGTATCATGGTTAGAAACAATGCTAGACTAGTGGCTAAAGGTTTCAACCAAAAAGAAGGTATCAATTATGAAGAAACCTTCGCTTTTGTGGTTAGACTTGAAGCCATAAGGATTCTCCTTGCCTATGCTGGTTGTAATAACTTTAAGTTATTTTAAATTGATGTTAAAAGTACTTTTATTAATGGTATTATTTTTGAAGAAGTTTATGTTGAACAACCACCTGGATTTAAAAATATCACTTTTTTAAATTATATTTTTAAATTATCTAAGGCTCTCTATGGTTTGAAACAAGCCCTAAGGACTTAGTATGAGAGACTTAATTTCTTTCTAATTAAGAATAATTTATGAAAGGCAAGGTCGATACTATGTTATTTGTTAAAAATATTGAAAATGATTTTCTTATAGTTCAAATTTATTTTGATGATATCATTTTTGGTTCTTCATATGAGTCTTTATGTGAGTCTTTTGCCAAGTGTATGAGCCAAGAGTTCAAAATGAGTTTAATGGGAGAATTAACCATTTTCCTAGGTTTACAAATCAACCAACTTAGTGATAGAACTTTTGTTAGTCAAACTAAGTATATGTTAGATCTATTAAAATGGTTTAATATTAATAGTGCTAAGGCTATAAATACACCAATGAGCACTTCTACAAAATTAGATATAGACACTAATGAAGAATGTTTTGATCAAAAGATTTATAGGGGTATGATAGGTAGTTTATTATTCCTCACAACAACTAGACCTGATATTATGTTTAGTGTTGGACTATGTGCTAGATTTTAGTCAAATCCTAAGGAACCTCACTTAAAAAGCTATTAAAAGGATTTTTAGATACCTAAAAGGAACTCCTAATTTGGGATTATGGTATCTAAAAACTAAAAATTATGAATTGATTTCTTATACAGATGTTGATTTCGTTGGTTGTCAAATAGATAGAAAAAACACATCTGGAACATATCAACTCTTAGGTCATGCACTTGTCTCTTTGTCTTCCAAGAAACAAAACTTGGTTACATTATTTACAACCGAAGCTGAATATATTAGCAGCAGGTGTATGTTGTGCACAATTTATATGGATGAAAAACACTTTAGAAGATTATTGAATTTATTTGAAAAATATTCCTATAAAATAAGATAACACTAGTGCAATATGTTTAACCAAGAATCCTATTCAACACTCTAGAACTAAACATATTGACATTAGGCATCATTTTATTCGAGATCATATTAATAATCATGACATATCTTTAGAATTTATTGATACAAAGCATCAATTAGTAGATATTTTTACAAAACCATTGAATGAGGAATAATTTGATTTTATTAGAAAAGAATTAGGCATGTGAAATCTTCCGAATGTATGAATTTCTTTATATATTTTTTGGATTTCTCGACTTTATTTTTATCGAGATCGTTTCCTATCACCTTCTTAAAGTTTTATTCATGGATTTTTAATCCTTAATTTGATGATCCTTTCCCATGAATTCTTCCTCACTCTACTCACAAAAGAAGATTTTTTATTCATAGACTTTTAGTATGTGATGATCATTTGCAAGAATAGGGATTTGATTTTTTAGTAAGAACATCTTGATCCTTTATGATGAAGCCTTTCTCTTTGCGATAGTAGAAGCTTGATTCGATGAAACTCATTTATTATGGATCTGATTTGATTCAAATCCTTTTATATATTTGGTTCTTAATTTTTTTTTTTCGTATGGAGAATGAATTCCTCCCTTACTCTTCTCTCTTCTTCTTATTTTTATGACAAAGGAAAAAAGAAACTTGAACATCTCAAGAAGAACCAAAAAGTACTTGCACATCTAAACCAAAAATGCTAGCTTGCCCATTTCAAAAAGCAAAAGTAGTTATCAGGCAAAGTTTTTGCTTAACTTCTCATTTTTACTAGCTTAGATAAATTGGTGTAAAACTTACTTGAATAGTTTAAAACACTTGCATTATTGAATAATTCTCCTCTTTGTTGATGATAAAGGGGGAGAAATGATGAATGTTTGGTATCATGAAATGATGATTGGTATCATGATCAAAATGTTGATTTAATGCATAAAGTGATAAATGCTTAAAATTTTATTGTCTTAGCATTATGTATGTTATGCCCAAAATGATGTATCATAAATGCTTTACTATCATGTATGATATGTCCATAGTGATGTTGATTTATTTTTGGTATCATGCATAAAGTGAGGATGAAATATAAGGTTTTAAAATTATGCATGTTTTAATGATGCACAATATATTAAAATTTTGATATGATATATTGCATTTGATCACTATGACCGAAAGTGTTTAACTTGAATTCAAAGGTTGTGATTCCTTTTGAATTCAAGTTTGTTTTATCTTAATATGGCATATAGATAGGGGGAGTTGGGTTAACTCCATCATCAATTGGTTGTCAACATAAAAAGGGGGAAGATTATTGAATCTCGGATTTTGATGATGACATTAATTGGTGAATTAATGATCTAATCTATGTATTGAGATAAGTTATGTAGGACTAATTACGATTGTGAGAAAGACAAAGCAATTAAAGAAGAATCAAAGTTGAGTCGTAGTTAATGATTGAGCATCAGGCCGGATGAATCAGGAGATACACCAAAGGATCAGACGATGCAGTGAAAGCTGTTGAATCTCGTATTTTGATGATAAAACCATTTGATATGTGTTTATGATTTAATATGCGTTTTGAGTGACGCAGAATACTTCGATCAGGATGAGACAATTAAAGCAGGAAAATCATGTTGCGCTGAAGGAACATGTCAGAAGATTGGACGTCAGGCCGGTGGATTGGTCGACGTATCGACAGAAGGCTTCGAGCCATGGATTTGGGTAATAGGCCTCAAGAGAGGATGATGTGCCGAAGAATTAGATGAAGAGTTTTGGGACCAATGACATGCCGGATAACTTGATTAATTGCTTAGGATTAATTATCTCGATCGAAGTTTTATTTTTAGTATGCAGGATTAACAATGATAGCTTGAAAACATAAAGCAAGTCTATCGGAGTCAAGTTTGATGGGTGTTCGAGAGTCCGCCGAAAGTCCGAAGAATCGTCGGAAGTGTTGCTGGAACCAACCGAGAAGGAATTGGGGACTTACCGAAGTTTTCGGAAGTCCACCGGAAAGATTATTGAAGGTTCGTGGAGATCACTGAGAAGGTTTGACTACTTGCCAAAGACTCGTTGAACTCGTCACAAGACTGGGAGCTTGTTGGGAGTCCACCAGAAGAAATCCGAGGGTGTATCGGAAGTCCATCATAAGTTCGCCGGAAAGCTCGCTAGAAGGAAACTCGACGTTGCCGGTTAAAAACCTACTTAGGACTATGTTTTAATTTCATAGTTTGCACATAATTAGGGTTAGGATTAAGAGTTAATCCTATAACCTGGTTAGGAGCCAATTGGGCCCTAATATGAACTAGTTTGGACCAAATTTGGAGCCCAACCAGTGACCCGTAAGGACGGGCGGTGGCACCGCTAGATAGGGCGGTGGCACCACCAGTAAATAGTCAATGTGACATTGACAGGCGGTGGCACCGCCACCGACAGACGGTGGCACCGCCACCGACAGACGGTGGCATCACCACCGACAAACGGTGGCACCGCCATCGACAGACGGTGGCATCGCCACCGACAAATGGTGGCACCGCCAACTCCGGGAACCCAAAGGAATTCAAAATTTGGAGCCCAAATTTGAATCCTCTTGGAGTCTATAAATACCCCTCAATTCTTAGCCGAGAAATACCTTTTTAAGAAGTTAGAAATTGAGAAAAAGCCTTAGCAAAGTCTTTAGCAAAGTCTTGTTTTCAATAGCTTAAGTGTTCACCTCCCTCTTTCTCTTTAAAAAATATGTAAGAGTGTGAACCACTTGTAAAAAGGTTGTAAGAGGGGTATTTGGTCCTTTTCCTTTAAAGTGATTTGTTAGTAAAAGTTGGGAGCCTCATCGAAGAAGGCTTCGCAAGTGGATGTAGGTCATTTGACCGAACCAATTTAAATTATAGTGTTCCTTGAATGTGTGAGTGTTTAACTTTCTAAAACATTTATTTACTTAGTAGAAAACTTTCGGTTTTCATCTCCTTCCTTTACTTGAGCTATTTTTACTAAGTCATCCTTCGTTGAATCGAAATCTCTACATATTTATGAAATCGATTTCAAACTTACAAGTTTCAATCTGCTGCACTAATTCACCCCCCTCTTAGTGCCGCTCCGATCCTAACAATTGGTATCAGAGCCACGATTTTCTACTTTGGTTTAACACCCAAATAGAAATAACTCTTTTTGGCTTTCAAGAGGGTTATTTTTTCATTTGTCCTCCCTTTTTCAATGGGATTGACTACACTTATTGGAAAACTCGAATGAGAGTTTTCTTACTTTCTTTGGATTTGAATTTATGGCGTATTATCGAATCCAGCTTTAAAAGGTCTTCTCTTCCAATGAAAGATTGGAATGATTTGGAGAAGAAGACATTTTCTTTAAATGCTAGAGCTAAGAATGCTCTATTTTGTGCCTTAGATAAAATGGAGTTTAATTGGGTTTCTTTGTGTGAAACGGCTTTTGATATTTGGCACTTTCTTGAAACCGCACACGAAGGCACAAGTAGTATTAAGGTTTCAAAGGTCAATCTTTTAATGTATGATTTTGAACTCTTTCAATTGAAACTAAGCGAAACCATTATTGACATGTACACCTATTTTATGGATGTCGTTAATGGTTTAAAAGCATTTGGTAGAAGTTTTTCGGATTTTGAACTTGTAAACAAGATTTTGGTTTCACTTTTTAAAAATTGGAATTCAAAAGTAACTACGATACAAGAAGCTAAAAACCTAAACGACTTACCACTTGAAGAACTAATTAGTTTATTACTGATATATGAAATGGTGCACAATACACATGATGAACATGATGAACAAAACAACCTTCTAAAGAACAAGAAGGATTTTGGACATAGAACACATGAAGACCACTTAAGCATAAGCTCAAGTGATGGTGAATTTGAACTTGTAAAGAAATTTAAAAAGTTAATGAAACAAAAATTAAAGAATAAAAAGAACAGAACTACTTGCTTTGAATGCAAGAAGAAGAACACAAATTGGGATGAATCGAGCTCCTCCGAAGATGACAAGAAATTCAATAAAGGCGAGGTGGCAAACTACGTCTTAACCGCTTTCAATGATGAGGTAATCGAAATCCCCCTAATTTACTTCGAAATTATATAATGCTTTTCATAATGCACTATTTTTTTGTAATTTAGTTTTGAATCAATTTTCTTGAAAATTAAATGTTTCAAAATAAAAATACAAAAATATGATTATGCATGTAATTTTAAAAATGACATTGAAAATTATATGTTTTATGTTAAAGCAATAAAATGTTAGATATAAATCTAATACTTGTACACCTAGTAAGATTAATCTTATGTATGTGCTTGAGAAGCAAGAATGTGTATTTTGATGATTTCCATATTGATTTTCAATGACGATGCATGGCTTTTGTATGGAATGCTTAATGATTTTTTTATGAACCTTGTATTTGGTTTTCAAACATGATGTATGGTTTTGATATAAGAACAAAATTTGAGCATGCTAATATAAAGTTAATCACACAAATTAAAAATAAAGAAGTTTTAGTTATCTATAAGAATCATTCAAAATTATGTTCAATGAAGCCAATGCATAATGATGTAATGAAAATATTAAATATTTTGATACCATGATTGACGGTTTTATGCATGAGATTTTAAAAGTTATACATGATGATTTATATGATTTTTTTTTTGGATCTTAAACATTGATTCATGTTTTTATTTACCATAAAAGAACAGAACATGCATGAAATAAATCACATGAATTAAAACAACTAAAAAGTGGAAAGGGTTCTTCTTAAAAAATTTATTTTTCTTACTTATCGAATTTTCAAAAAGGGAAATTAATGAATCTATTTGTATCACTTTTGTGAATATCTTGAAAATGATCTTGATTTGATGATTTAAATGAGCTTTATCTTGATTTTTCGAAATTTGTAAATTGAGATTTCTTATGCTTAAGTCGAGATTTTACATGCATGAATTAATGTCTTGTTCTCTTACAAGATTGAATAAATTCTACCTTTTTTATGATTTCCTAATAATTCTTTTTATTATTTATTTAAGAGGAGATTTGTTAAAATGAATCACGGTTTCTCTTGAATTTTTGGAATTATAACTTGAGTATTCATTTTATAAATCAAGATTGTTAATCATGATTCTCTTGTTTTATCAATGAGAACATTTTTCTAAATGAATAATTAAGCTGTTTTCTCTTGATATTTTGATACCCACAATTTGAGAAAATGTATCTTGATGCTGGAACATTTTATGCATAAATTGATTTTCTTTACGATTCAATACTCCTTTGTAATTATGATATGTTTATTGCATGATATGATTGAATCACTGTTATAAAAGAAAAAGGAAATTGTTAGCTTGCTAATTGCAAAAATATATGCTAGATTGAATGATAAAACATGAGATTGTCTATAGTGCAAATTTATTATTCTCATGATGTGTAGATTGAAATAATGATTAGATTCTTGATGGCTTTTATGACAAAATTTATTTTTCGATCCTAAATGATTGATAATATATATATATATATATATATATATATATATATATATATATATATATATGTCACAAAAAGGACAAAGGCATGCTTGTTTGAAACAACTAAATAGAGAAAAGTATTTTTCTTGAAAATTCTATTCTCTATCTTATTGACTTTGATGAATACATTTGTACTATTTTTATGGATCTCATGGATTAAGAAAATGATTTGAATTTAATGGGTTTTATTGAAATCATGATCTTGATTTCTCATAATTATAATTTGAATTTACTATTGAATGAATAAAGATTGTTTTCTATTTAAAAGGAGATTTGTTGAAATGTTTCATGGTCTTTTAGTATTCATGATCTTGATAATTATGTTTTGAAACTTTATGTAAATCAAGATTGTTCATCATGATTCTCTCTTTGAATATTTAAAGAGGAGAATTTTCTAGATGAATCATGAATTTGATGATTGAATATTTGATATGCATGAATTGAGATCTTACTCTCCTACTATTCTTTTTGCTATTCACCAAGAAGAAGACTAATTCTAATAAACCACGATATGCTATATGAATTTTATTGTATTAATGAAGTAATATCTCATCACCAAATTTTTTTTATATTCCTTAATGTGATGATATAAATGCATGAAACACTTATGATATGATTTTTATACAATTCCGTGTATTCATAAAATATTTATCTCATTACCCAATTAATTTTTCTTGATATTCCTAATGTGAAGAAATGAAATTATGCATGAAATACAAATGGGGAGAACTTGTAAACAAGATTTTGGTTTCTCTTTTTAAAAATTGGAATTTAAAAGTAACTGTGATACAAGAAGCTAAAAACCTAAACAACTTACCACTTGAAGAACTAATTGGTTCGTTAATGACATATGAAATGGTGCACAATGCACATGATGAACATGATGAACAAAACAACTTTCCAAAGAACAAGAAGGATTTTGGACATAGAACACATGAAGACCACTTAAGCATAAGCACAAGTGATGGTGAATTTGAACTTGCAAAGAAATTTAAAAAGCTAATGAAACAAAAATTAAAGAATAAAAAGAACAAAACTACTTTCTTTGAACGTAACAAGAAGAATACAAATTGGGATGAATCGAGCTCCTCCGAAGATGAGGAGAAAATCAATAAAGGCGAGGTGGCAAACTACGTCTTAACCGCTTTCAATGATGAGGTAATCGAAATTCTCCTAATTTACTTCGAAATTATATAATGCTTTTCATAATGCACTATTTTTTTGTAATTTAGTTTTGACTCAATTTTCTTGCAAATTAAATGTTTAAAAATTAAAATGCAAAAATATGATCATGCTTGTAATTTTAAAAATGATAATAAAAATTATATGTTTTATGTTTATGCAATAAAATGTTAGATATAAATCTAATACTTGTACACCTAGTAAGATTAATCTTATGTATGTGCTTGAGAAGGAAGAATGTGTATTTTGATGATTTCCATATTGATTTTCAATGACGATGCATGGCTTTTGTATGGAAGGCTTAATGATTTTTTTATGAACCTTGTCTTTGGTTTTCAAACATGATGTATGGTTTTGATATAAGAACAAAATTTTAGCATGCTAATATAAAGTTAATCACACAAATTAAAAATAAAGAAGTTTTAGTTATCTATAAGAATCAAATCAAAATTATGTTCAATGAAGCCAATGCATAATGATGTAATGAAAATATTAAATATTTTGATACCATGATTGATGGTTTTATGCATGAGATTTTAAAAGTTATACATGATGATTTATATGATTTTTTTTTTCGATCTTAAACATTGATTCATTTTTTTATTTTCCGTAAAACAAAAGAACATGCATGAAATAAATCACATGAATTAAAACAACTAAAAAGTGTAAAGGTTTTTTTTTAAAAAATTATTTTTCTTACTTTATCGAATTTTCAAAAAGGGAAATTAATGAATCTATTTGTATCACTTTTGTGAATCTCTTGAAAATGATATTGATTTGATGATTTAAATGAGCTTTATCTTGATTTTTCGAAATTTGTAAATTGAGATTTCTTATGCTTAAGTCGAGATTTTATATGCATGAATTAATGTCTTGTTCTCTTACAAGATTGAATAAATTCTACCTTTTTTATGATTTCCTAATAATTCTTTATATTATTTATTTAAGAGGAGATTTGTTAAAATGAATCATGGTTTCTCTTGAATTTTTGGAATTATAACTTGAGTATTCATTTTATAAAACAAGATTGTTAATCATGATTCTCTTGTTTTATCAATGAGAACATTTTTCAAAATGAATAATTAAGCTATTTTCTCTTGATATTTTGATACCCACAATTTGAGAAAATGTACCTTGATGCTTGGAACATTTTATGCATAAATTGATTTTCTTTACGATTCAATACTCCTTTGTAATTATGATATGTTTATTGCATGATATGATTGAATCACTATTATAAAAGAAAAAGGAAATTGTTAGCTTGCTAGTTGCAAAAATATATGCTAGCTTGAATGATAAAACATGAGATTGTCTATAGTGCCAATTTATTGTTCTCATGATGTATAGATTGAAATAAAGATTAGATTCTTGATGGTTTTTATGACAAAATTTATTTTTCGATCCTAAATGATTGATGATGTATATATATATATATATATATATTTTTTTGGCACAAAAAGGACAAAGGCATGCTTGTATGAAACAACTAAATAGTGAAAAGTATTTTTCTTAATAATTCTTTTCTTTATCTTATTGACTTTGATGAATCCATTTGTACTATTTTTATGAATCTCATGGATTTTGAAAATGATTTGAATTTAATGGGTTTTATTGAAATCATGATCTTGATTTCTGATAATTATAATTTGAATTTTCTATTGAATGAATAAAGATTGTTTTCTATTTAAAAGGAGATTTGTTGAAATGTTTCATGGTCTTTTAGTATTCATGATCTTGATAATTATATTTTGAAACTTTTTGTAAATCAAGATTGTTCATCATGATTCTCTCTTTGAATATTTAAAGATGAGAATTTTCTAGATGAATCATGAATTTGATGATTGAATATTTGATATGCATGAATTGAGATCTTACTCTCCTACTATTCTTTTTGCTATTCACCAAAAAGAAGACTAATTCTAATAAACTATGATATGCTATATGAATTTTATTGTATTCATGAAGTAATATCTCATCACCAAATTTTTTTTATATTCCATCATGTGATGATATGAAGGCATGAAACACTTATTATATGATTTTTATACAATTCTGTGTATTCATAAAATATTTATCTCATTACCCAATTAATTCTTCTTGATATTCCTAATGTGATGAAATGAAATTATGCATGAAATACAAATGGGGAGAACTTGTAAACAAGATTTTGGTTTCTCTGTTTAAAAATTGGAATTCAAAAGTAACTGCGATACAAGAAGCTAAAAACCTAAACAACTTACCACTTGAAGAACTAATTGGTTCATTAATGACATATGAAATGGTGCACAATGCACATAATGAACATGATGAACAAAACAACCTTCCAAAGAACAAGAAGAATTTTGGACATATAACATATGAAGACCACTTAAGCAAAAGCTCAAGTGATGGTGAATTTGAACTTGCAAAGAAATTTAAAAAGTTAATGAAACAAAAATTAAAGAATAAAATGAACAGAACTACTTGCTTTTAACGCAAGAAGAAGAATACAAATTGGGATGAATCGAGCTCCTCCGAAGACGAGGAGAAAATCAATAAAGGCGAGGTGACAAACTACGTCTTAACCGCTTTCAATGACGAGGTAATCGAAATTCTCCTAATTTACTTCAAAATTATATAATGCTTTTCATAATGCACTATTTTTTTGTAATTTAGTTTTGAATCAATTTTCTTAAAAATTAAATGTTTAAAAATAAAAAATGCAAAAATATGATCATGCATGTAATTTTAAAAATGACAATGAAAATTATATGTTTTATGTTAATGCAATAAAATGATAGATATAAATCTAATACTTGTACACCTAGTAAGATTAATCTTATGTATGTGCTTGAGAAGCAAGAATGTGTATTTTGATGATTTCCATATTGATTTTCAATGATGATGCATGGCTTTTGTATGGAAGGCTTAATGATTTTTTTATGAACCTTGTCTTTGGTTTTCAAACATGATGTATGGTTTTGATATAAGAATAAAATGAGCATGCTAATATAAAGTTAATCACATAAATTAAATATAAAGAAGTTTTAGTTATCTATAAGAATCATTCAAAATTATGCTCAATGAAGCCAATGCCTAATGATGTAATGAAAATATTAAATAATTTGATACCATGATTGACGATTTTATGCATGAGATTTTAAAAGCTATACATGATGATTTTTATGATTTTTTTTTTCGATCTTAAACATTGATTCATGTTTTTATTTACCATAAAAGAAAAGAACATGCATGAAATAAATCACATGAATTAAAACAACTAAAAAGTGGAAAGGTTTCTTCTTAAAAAAATTATTTTTCTTACTTATCGAATTTTCAAAAAGGGAAATTAATGAATCTATTTGTATCACTTTTGTGAATATCTTGAAAATGATCTTGATTTGATGATTTAAATGAGCTTTATCTTGATTTTTCGAAATTTGTAAATTGAGATTTCTTATGCTTAAGTCGAGATTTTACATGCACGAATTAATGTCTTGTTCTCTTACAAGATTGAATAAATTCTACCTTTTTTATGATTTCCTAAGAATTCTTTATATTATTTATTTAAGAGGATATTTGTTAAAATGAATCACGGTTGCTCATGAATTTTTGGAATTATAACTTGAGTATTCATTTTATAAATCAAGATTGTTAATCATGATTATCTTGTTTTATCAATGAGAACATTTTTCAAAATGAATAATTAAGCTATTTTCTCTTGATATTTTGATATCCACAATTTGAGAAAATGTACCTTGATGCTTGGAACATTTTATGCATAAATTGATTTTCTTTACGATTCAATACTCCTTTGTAATTATGATAAGTTTATTGCATGATATGATTGAATCACTGTTATAAAAGAAAAAGGAAATTGTTAGCTTGCTAATTGCAAAAATATATGCTAGCTTGAATGATAAAACATGAGATTATCTATAGTGCAAATTTATTGTTCTCATGATGTGTAGATTGAAATAAAGATTAGATTCTTGATGGTTTTTATGACAAAATTTATTTTTCGATCCTAAATGATTGATGATATATATATATATATATATATATATTTTTTTTTTTGGCACTAAAAGGACAAAGGCATGCTTGTATGAAACAACTAAATAGAGAAAAGTATTTTTCTTGATAATTCTTTTCTCTATCTTATTGACTTTGATGAATCCATTTGTACTATTTTTATGAATCTCATGGATTAAAAAAATGATTTGAATTTAATGGGTTTTAATTGAAATCATGATCTTGATTTCTCATAATTATAATTTGAATTTTCTATTGAATGGATAAAGATTGTTTTCTATTTAAAAGGAGATTTGTTGAAATGTTTCATGGTCTTTTAGTAATAATGATCTTGATAATTATGTTTTGAAACTTTATGTAAATCAAGATTGTTCATCGTGATTCTCTCTTTGAATATTTAAAGAGGAGAATTTTCTAGATGAATCATGAATTTGATGATTGAATATTTGATATGCATGAATTGAGATCTTACTCTCCTACAATTCTTTTTGCTATTCACCAAGAAGAAGACTAATTCTAATAAACCATGATATGCTATATGAATTTTATTGTATTAATGAACTAATATCTCATCACCAATTTTTTTTTATATTCCTTCATGTGATGATATGAAGGCATGAAACACTTATGATATGATTTTTATACAATTCCGTGTATTCATAAAATATTTATCTCATTACCCAATTAATTCTTCTTGATATTCCTAATGTGAAGAAATGAAATTATGCATGAAATACAAATGGGGAGAACTTGTAAACAAGATTTTGGTTTCTCTTTTTAAAAATTGGAATTTAAAAGTAAATGCGATACAAGAAGCTAAAAACCTAAACAACTTACCACTTGAAGAACTAATTGGTTCGTTAATGACATATGAAATGGTGCACAATGCACATGATGAACATGATGAACAAAACTACCTTCCAAAGAATAAGAAGGATTTTGGATATAGAACACATGAAGACCACTTAAGCATAAGCTCAAGTGATGGTGAATTTGAACTTGTAAAGAAATTTAAAAAGTTAATGAAACAAAAATTAAAGAATAAAAAGAATAGAACTACTTGCTTTGAATGCAAGAAGAAGACCACAAATTGGGATGAATCGAGCTCCTCCGAAGATGACAAGAAATTCAATAAAGGCGAGGTGGCAAACTACGTCTTAACCGCTTTCAATGATGAGGTAATCAAAATCCCCCTAATTTACTTCGAAATTATATAATGCTTTTCATAATGCACTATTTTTTTGTAATTTAGTTTTGAATCAATTTTCTTGAAAATTAAATGTTTCAAAATAAAAATAAAAAAATATGATTATGCATGTAATTTTAAAAATGACATTGAAAATTATATGTTTTATGTTAAAGCAATAAAATGTTAGATATAAATCTAATACTTGTACACCTAGTAAGATTAATCTTATGTATGTGCTTGAGAAGCAAGAATGTGTATTTTGATGATTTCCATATTGATTTTCAATGACGATGCTTGGCTTTTGTATGGAATGCTTAATGATTTTTTTATGAACCTTGTCTTTGGTTTTCAAACATGATGTATGGTTTTGATATAAGAACAAAATTTGAGCATGCTAATATAAAGTTAATCACACAAATTAAAAATAAAGAAGTTTTAGTTATCTATAAGAATCATTCAAAATTATGTTCAATGAAGCCAATGCATAATGATGTAATGAAAATATTAAATATTTTGATACCATGATTGACGGTTTTATGCATGAGATTTTAAAAGTTATACATGATGATTTATATGATTTTTTTTTTGGATCTTAAACATTGATTCATGTTTTTATTTACCATAAAAGAAAAGAACATGCATGACATAAATCACATGAATTAAAACAACTAAAAAGTGGAAAGGGTTCTTCTTAAAAAAATTATTTTTCTTACTTTATCGAATTTTCAAAAACGAAAATTAATGAATCTATTTGTATCACTTTTGAGAATCTCTTAAAAATGATCTTGATTTGATGATTTAAATGAGCTTTATCTTGATTTTTCAAATTTGTAAATTGAGATTTCTTATGCTTAAGTCGAGATTTTAAATGCATGAATTAATGTCTTGTTCTCTTACAAGATTGAATAAATTCTACCTTTTTTATGATTTCCTAATAATTCTTTTTGTTATTTATTTAAGAGGAGATTTGTTAAAATGAATCACGGTTTCTCTTGAATTTTTGGAATTATAACTTGAGTATTCATTTTATAAATCAAGATTGTTAATCATGATTCTCTTGTTTTATCAATGAGAACATTTTTCTAAATGAATAATTAAGCTGTTTTCTCTTGATATTTTGATACCCACAATTTGAGAAAATGTACCTTGATGCTGGAACATTTTATGCATAAATTGATTTTCTTTACGATTCAATACTCCTTTGTAATTATGATATGTTTATTGCATGATATGATTGAATCACTGTTATAAAAGAAAAAGGAAATTGTTAGCTTGCTAATTGCAAAAATATATGCTAGATTGAATGATAAAACATGAGATTGTCTATAGTGCAAATTTATTGTTCTCATGATGTGTAGATTGAAATAAAGATTAGATTCTTGATGGTTTTTATGACAAAATTTATTTTTTGATCCTAAATGATTGATGATGTATATATATATATATTTTTTTTTTTTGGCACAAAAAGGACAAAGGCATGCATGCTTGTATGAAACAACTAAATAGTGAAAAGTATTTTTCTTGATAATTCTTTTCTTTATCTTATTGACTTTGATGAATCCATTTGTACTATTTTTATGAATCTCATGGATTAAGAAAATGATTTGAATTTAATGGGTTTTATTGAAATAATGATCTTGATTTCTGATAATTATAATTTGAATTTTCTATTGAATGAATAAAGATTGTTTTCTATTTAAAAGGAGATTTGTTGAAATGTTTCATGGTCTTTTAGTATTCATGAGCTTGATAATTATATTTTGAAACTTTTTGTAAATCAAGATTGTTCATCATGATTCTCTCTTTGAATATTTAAAGATGAGAATTTTCTAGATGAATCATGAATTTGATGATTGAATATTTGATATGCATGAATTGAGATCTTACTCTCCTACTATTCTTTTTGCTATTCACCAAAAAGAAGACTAATTCTAATAAACCATGATATGCTATATGAATTTTATTGTATTCATGAAGTAATATCTCATCACCAAATTTTTTTTATATTCCTTCATGTGATGATATGAAGGCATGAAACACTTATTATATGATTTTTATACAATTCCGTGTATTCATAAAATATTTATCTCATTACCCAATTAATTCTTCTTGATATTCCTAATGTGATGAAATGAAATTATGCATGAAATACAAATGGGGAGAACTTGTAAACAAGATTTTGGTTTCTCTGTTTAAAAATTGGAATTCAAAAGTAACTGCGATACAAGAAGCTAAAAACCTAAACAACTTACCACTTGAAGAACTAATTGGTTCGTTAATGACATATGAAATGGTGCACAATGCACATAATGAACATGATGAACAAAACAACCTTCCAAAGAACAAGAAGAATTTTGGACATATAACACAGGAAGACCACTTAAGCAAAAGCTCAAGTGATGGTGAATTTGAACTTGCAAAGAAATTTAAAAAGTTAATGAAACAAAAATTAAAGAATAAAATAAACAGAACTACTTGCTTTGAACGCAAGAATAAGAATACAAATTGGGATGAATCGAGCTCCTCCGAAGACGAGGAGAAAATCAATAAAGGCGAGGTGGCAAACTACGTCTTAACCGCTTTCAATGACGAGGTAATCGAAATCCTCCTAATTTACTTCAAAATTATATAATGCTTTTCATAATGCACTATTTTTTTGTAATTTAGTTTTGAATCAATTTTCTTGAAAATTAAATGTTTAAAAATAAAAAATGTAAAAATATGATCATGCATGTAATTTTAAAAATGACAATGAAAATTATATGTTTTATGTTAATGCAATAAAATGATAGATATAAATCTAATACTTGTACACCTAGTAAGATTAATCTTATGTATGTGCTTGAGAAGCAAGAATGTGTATTTTGATGATTTCCATATTGATTTTCAATGATGATGCATGGCTTTTGTATGGAATGCTTAATGATTTTTTTATGAACCTTGTCTTTGGTTTTCAAACATGATGTATGGTTTTGATATAAGAATAAAATGAGCATGCTAATATAAAGTTAATCACATAAATTAAATATAAAGAAGTTTTAGTTATCTATAAGAATCATTCAAAATTATGCTCAATGAAGCCAATGCCTAATGATGTAATGAAAATATTAAATAATTTGATACCATGATTGACGATTTTATGCATAAGATTTTAAAAGCTATACATGATGATTTTTATGATTTTTTTTTCGATCTTAAACATTGATTCATATTTTTATTTACCATAAAAGAAAAGAACATGCATGAAATAAATCACATGAATTAAAACAAATAAAAAGTGGAAAGGTTTCTTCTTAAAAAATTTATTTTTCTTACTTATCGAATTTTCAAAAAGGGAAATTAATGAATCTATTTGTATCACTTTTGTGAATATCTTGAAAATGATCTTGATTTGATGATTTAAATTAGCTTTATCTTGATTTTTCGAAATTTGTAAATTGAGATTTCTTATGCTTAAGTCGAGATTTTACATGCATGAATTAATGTCTTGTTCTCTTACAAGATTGAATAAATTCTACCTTTTCTATGATTTCCTAAGAATTCTTTATATTATTTATTTAAGAGGATATTTGATAAAATGAATCACGGTTTCTCATGAATTTTTGGAATTATAACTTGAGTATTCATTTTATAAATCAAGATTGTTAATCATGATTCTCTTGTTTTATCAATGAGAACATTTTTCAAAATGAATAATTAAGCTATTTTCTCTTGATATTTTGATAGCCACAATTTGAGAAAATGTACCTTGATGCTTGGAACATTTTATGCATAAATTGATTTTCTTTACGATTCAATACTCCTTTGTAATTATGATATGTTTATTGCATGATATGATTGAATCACTGTTATAAAAGAAAAAGGAAATTGTTAGCTTGCTAATTGCAAAAATATATGCTAGCTTGAATGATAAAACATGAGATTATCTATAGTGCAAATTTATTGTTCTCATGATGTGTAGATTGAAATAAAGATTAGATTCTTGATGGTTTTTATGACAAAATTTATTTTTCGATCCTAAATGATTGATGATATATATATATATATATATATATATATATATATATATATATATATATATATATATATATATATATATATATATATATATATATATATATATATATATATATATATATTTTTTGGCACTAAAAGGACAAAGGCATGCTTGTATGAAACAACTAAATAGAGAAAAGTATTTTTCTTGATAATTCTTTTCTCTATCTTATTGACTTTGATGAATCCATTTGTACTATTTTTATGAATCTCATGGATTAAAAAAATGATTTGAATTTAATGGGTTTTAATTGAAATCATGATCTTGATTTCTCATAATTATAATTTGAATTTTCTATTGAATGGATAAAGATTGTTTTCTATTTAAAAGGAGATTTGTTGAAATGTTTCATGGTCTTTTAGTAATAATGATCTTGATAATTATGTTTTGAAACTTTATGTAAATCAAGATTGTTCATCGTGATTCTCTCTTTGAATATTTAAAGAGGAGAATTTTCTAGATGAATCATGAATTTGATGATTGAATATTTGATATGCATGAATTGAGATCTTACTCTCCTACTATTCGTTTTGCTATTCACCAAGAAGAAGACTAATTATAATAAACCATGATATGCTATATGAATTTTATTGTATTAATGAACTAATATCTCATCACCAATTTTTTTTTATATTCCTTCATGTGATGATATGAAGGCATGAAACACTTATGATATGATTTTTATACAATTCCGTGTATTCATAAAATATTTATCTCATTACCCAATTAATTCTTCTTGATATTCCTAATGTGAAGAAATGAAATTATGCATGAAATACAAATGGGGAGAACTTGTAAACAAGATTTTGGTTTCTCTTTTTAAAAATTAGAATTTAAAAGTAACTGCGATACAAGAAGCTAAAAACCTAAACAACTTACCACTTGAAGAACTAATTGGTTCGTTAATGACATATGAAATGGTGCACAATGCACATGATGAACATGATGAACAAAACAACCTTCCAAAGAATAAGAAGGATTTTGGACATAGAACACATGAAGACCACTTAAGCATAAGCTCAAGTGATGGTGAATTTGAACTTGCAAAGAAATTTAAAAATCTAATGAAACAAATATTAAAGAATAAAAAGAACAAAACTACTTGCTTTGAACGCAAGAAGAAGAATACAAATTAGGATGAATCGAGCTCCTCCGAAGAGGAGGAGAAAATCAATAATGGCGAGGTGGCAAACTACGTCTTAACTGCTTTCAATGATGAGGTAATCGAAATCCTTCTAATTTACTTCGAAATTATATAATGCTTTTCATAATGCACTATTTTTTTGTAATTTAGTTTTGAATCAATTTTCTTGAAAATTAAATGTTTAAAAATAAAAATGCAAAAATATGATCATGCTTGTAATTTTAAAACTGATAATGAAAATTATATGTTTTATGTTAATGCAATAAAATGTTAGATATAAATCTAATACTTGTACACCTAGTAAGATTAATCTTATGTATGTGCATGAGAAGCAAGAATGTGTATTTTGATTATTTCCATATTGATTTTCAATAACGATGCATGGCTTTTGTATGGAAGGCTTATTGATTTTTTTATGAACCTTGTCTTTGGTTTTCAAACATGATGTATGGTTTTGATATAAGAACAAAATTTGAGCATGCTAATATGAAGTTAATCACACAAATTAAAAATAAAGAAGTTTTAGTTATCTATAAGAATCATTCAAAATTATGTTCAATGAAGCCAATGCATAATGATGTAATGAAAATATTAAATATTTTGATACCATGATTGACGGTTTTATGCATGAGATTTTAAAAGTTATACATGATGATTTATATGATTTTTTTTTTTTCTTAAACATTGATTCATGTTTTTATTTACCATAAAAGAAAAGAACATGCATGGAATAAATCACATGAATTAAAACAACTAAAAAGTGGAATGGTTTCTTCTTAAAAAAATTATTTTTCTTATTTATCGAATTGTCAAAAAGGGAAATTAATGAATCTATTTGTATCATTTTTGTGAATCTCTTGAAAATGATCTTGATTTGATGATTTAAATGAGCTTTATCTTGATTTTTCAAAATTTGTAAATAGAGATTTCTTATGCTTAAGTCGAGATTTTATATGCATGAATTAATGTCTTGTTCTCTTACAAGATTGAATATATTCTACCTTTTTTATGATTTCCTAATAATTCTTTATATTATTTATTTAAGAGGAGATTTGTTAAAATGAATCACGGTTTCACTTGAATTTTTGGAATTATAACTTGAGTATTCATTTTATAAATCAAGATTGTTAATCATGATTCTCTTGTTTTATCAATGAGAACATTTTTCAAAATGAATAATTAAGCTATTTTCTCTTGATATTTTGATATCCACAATTTGAAAAAATGTACCTTGATGCTTGGAACATTTTATGCATAAATTGATTTTCTTTACGATTCAATACTCCTTTGTAATTATGATATGTTTATTGCATGATATGATTGAATCACTATTATAAAAGAAAAAGGAAATTGTTAGCTTGCTAGTTGCAAAAATATATGCTAGCTTGAATGATAAAACATGAGATTGTCTATAGTGCCAATTTATTGTTCTCATGATGTGTAGATTGAAATAAAGATTAGATTCTTGATGGTTTTTATGACAAAATTTATTTTTCGATCCTAAATGATTGATGATGTATATATATATATATATATATATATATTTTTTTTTTTTTTTTGGCACAAAAAGGACAAAGGCATGCTTGTATGAAACAACTAAATAGAGAAAATTATTTTTCTTGATAATTCTTTTCTCTATCTTATTGACTTTGATGAATCCATTTGTACTATTTTTTATGAATCTCATGGATTAAGAAAATGATTTGAATTTAACGGGTTTTATTGAAATCATGATCGTGATTTCTCATAATTATAATTTGAATTTTCTATTGACTGAATAAAGATTGTTTTCTATTTAAAAGGAGATTTGTTGAAATGTTTCATGGTCTTTTAGTATTCATGATCATGATAATTATGTTTTGAAACTTTATGTAAATCAAGATTGTTCATCATGATTCTCTCTTTGAATATTTAAAGATGAGAATTTTCTAGATGAATCATGAATTTGATGATTGAATATTTGATATGCATGAATTGAGATCTTACTCTCCTACTATTCTTTTTGCTATTCACCAAAAAGAAGACTAATTCTAATAAACCATGATATGCTATATGAATTTTATTGTATTCATGAAGTAATATCTCATCACCAAATTTTTTTTATATTCCTTCATGTGATGATATGAAGGCATGAAACACTTATTATATGATTTTTATACAATTCCGTGTATTCATAAAATATTTATCTCATTACCCAATTAATTCTTCTTGATATTCCTAGTGTGATGAAATGAAATTAAGCATGAAATACAAATGGGGAGAACTTGTAAACAAGATTTTGGTTTCTCTTTTTAAAAATTGGAATTCAAAAGTAACTGCGATACAAGAAGCTAAAACCTAAACAACTTACCACTTGAAGAACTAATTGGTTCGTTAATGACATACGAAATAGTGCACAATGCACATGATGAACATGATGAACAAAACAACCTTCCAAAGAACAAGAAGAATTTTGGACATATAACACATGAAGACCACTTAAATATAAGCTCAAGTGATGGTGAATTTGAACTTGTAAAGAAATTTAAAAAGTTAATGAAACAAAAATTAAAGAATAAAAAGAATAGAACTATTTGCTTTGAATGCCAGAAGAAGAATACAAATTGGGATGAATCGAGCTCCTCCGAAGACGAGGAGAAAATCAATAAAGGCGAGGTGGCAAACTACGTCTTAATTGCTTTCACTGACGAGGTAATCGAAATCCTCCTAATTTACTTCAAAATTATATAATGCTTTTCATAATGCACTATTTTTTTGTAATTTAGTTTTGAATCAATTTTCTTGAAAATTAAATGTTTAAAAATAAAAAATGCAAAAATATGATCATGCTTGTAATTTTAAAAATGACAATGAAAATTATATGTTTTATGTTAATGCAATAAAATGATAGATATAAATCTAATACTTGTACACTTAGTAAGATTAATCTTATGTATGTGCTTGAGAAGCAAGAATGTGTATTTTGATGATTTCCATATTGATTTTCAATGACGATGCATGACTTTTGTATGGAAGGCTTAATGATTTTTTTATGAATGTTGTCTTTGGTTTTCAAACATGATGTATGGTTTTGATATAAGAATAAAATTTGAGCATGCTAATATAAAGGTAATCACACAAATTAAATATAAAGAAGTTTTAGTTATCTATAAGAATCATTCAAAATTATGCTCAATGAAGCCATTGCATAATGATGTAATGAAAATATTAAATATTTTGATATCATGATTGACGATTTTATGCATGAGATTTTAAAAGTTATACATGATGATTTTTATGATTTTTTTTTTTCGATCTTAAACATTGATTCATGTTTTTATTTATCATAAAAGAAAAGAACATGCATGAAATAAATCACATGAATTAAAACAACTAAAAAGTGGAAAGGTTTTTTCTTAAAAAATTTATTTTTCTTACTTTATCGAATTTTCAAAAAGGGAAATTAATGAATCTATTTGTATCACTTTTGTGAATCTCTTGAAAATGATCTTAATTTGATGATTTAAATGAGCTTTATCTTGATTTTTCGAAATTTGTAAATTGAGATTTCTTATGCTTTAGTCGAGATTTTATATGCATGAATTATTGTCTTGTTCTCTTACAAGATTCAATAAATTCTACCTTTTTTATGATTTCCTAAGAATTCTTTATATTATTTATTTAAGAGGATATTTGTTAAAATGAATCACGGTTTCTCTTGAATTTTTGGAATTATAACTTGAGTATTCATTTTATAAATCAAGATTGTTAATCATGATTCTCTTGTTTTATCAATGTGAACATTTTTCAAAATGAATTATTAAGCTATTTTCTCTTGATATTTTGATATCCACAATTTGAGAAAATGTACCTTGATGCTTGGAACATTTTATGCATAAATTGATTTTCTTTACGATTCAATACTCTTTTGTAATTATGATATGTTTATTGCATGATATGATTGAATCACTGTTATAAAAGAAAAAGGAAATTGTTAGCTTGCTAATTGCAAAAATATATGCTTGCTTGAATTATAAAACATGAGATTATTTATAGTGCAAATTTATTATTCGCATGATGTGTAGATTGAAATAAAGATTAAATTCTTGATGGTTTTTATGACAAAATTTATTTTTCGATCTTAAATGATTGATGATATATATATATATATATATATATATATATATATATATATATATATATATATATTTGGCACAAAAAGGACAATGGCATGCTTGTATGAAACAACTAAACAGAGAAAAGTATTTTTCTTGATAATTCTTTTCTCTATCTTATTGACTTTGATGAATCCATTTGTACTATTTTTATGAATCTCATGGATTAAAAAAATGATTTGAATTTAATGGGTTTTAATTGAAATCATGATCTTGATTTCTCATAATTATAATTTGAATTTTCTATTGAATGAATAAAGATTGTTTTCTATTTAAAAGGAGATTTGTTGAAATGTTTCATGGTCTTTTAGTAATAATGATATGGATAATTATGTTTTGAAACTTTATGTAAATCAAGATTGTTCATCATGATTCTCTCTTTGAATATTTAAAGAGGAGAATTTTCTAGATGAATCATGAATTTGATGATTGAATATTTGATATGCATGAATTGAGATCTTACTCTCCTACTATTTTTTTGCTATTCACCAAGAAGAAGACTAATTCTAATAAACCATGATATACTATATGAATTTTATTATATTCATTAAGTAATATCTCATCACCAAATTTTTTTTATATTCCTTCATGTGATGATATGAATGCATGAAACACTTATGATATGATTTTTATACAATTCCGTGTATTCATAAAATATTTATCTCATTACCCAATTAATTCTTCTTGATATTCCTAATGTGATGAAATGAAATTATGCTTGAAATACAAATGGGGAGAACTTGTAAACCAGATTTTGGTTTCACTTTTTAAAAATTGGAACTCAAAAGTAACTGCGATACAAGAAGTTAAAAACCTAAACAACTTACCACTTGAAGAACTAATTGGTTCGTTAATGACATATGAAATGGTGCACAATGCACATGATGAACATAATGAACAAAACAACCTTCCAAAGAACAAGAAGGATTTTGGACATATAACACATGAAGACCACTTAAGCATAAGCTCAAGTGATGGTGAATTTGAACTTGCAAAGAAATTTAAAAAGTTAATGAAACAAAAATTAAATAATAAAAAGAACAGAACTACTTGCTTTGAACGCAAGAAGAAGAATACAAATTGGGATGAATCGAGCTCCTCCGAAGACTAGGAGAAAATCAATAACGGCGAGGTGGCAAACTATGTCTTAACCGCTTTCAATGATGAGGTAATCGAAATCCCCCTAATTTACTTCAAAATTATATAATGCTTTTCATAAAGCACTATTTTTTTGTAATTTAGTTTTGAATCAATTTTCTTGAAAATTAAATGTTTAAAAATAAAAATGCAAAAATATGATCATGCTTGTAATTTTAAAAATGACAATGAAAATTATATTTTTTTGTTAATGCCATAAAATGATAGATATAAATCTAATACTTGTACACCTAGTAAGATTAATCTTATGTATGTGCTTGAGAAGCAAGAATATGTATTTTGATGATTTCCATATTGATTTTCAATGACGATGCATGGCTTTTGTATGGAAGGCTTAATGATTTGTTTATGAACCTTGTCATTGGTTTTCAAACATGATGTATGGTTTTGATATAAGAACAAAATTTGAGCATGCTAATATAAAGTTAATCACACAAACTAAAAATAAAGAAGTTTTAGATATCTATAAGAATCATTCAAAATTATGTTCAATGAAACCAATGCATAATGATGTAATGAAAATATTAAATATTTTGATACCATGATTGACAATTTTATGCATGAGATTTTAAAAGTTATACATGATGATTTTTATGATTTTTTTTTTCGATCTTAAACATTGATTCATGTTTTTATTTACCATAAAAGAAAAGAACATGCATGAAATAAATCACATGAATTAAAACAACTATAAAGTGGAAAGGTTTCTTCTTAAAAAATTTATTTTTCTTACTTTATCGAATTTTCAAAAAGGGAAATTAATGAATCTATTTGTATCACTTTTGTGAATCTCTTGAAAATGATCTTGATTTGATGATTTAAATGAGCTTTATCTTGATTTTTCGAAAATTGTAAATTGAGATTTCTTATGCTTAAGTCGAGATTCTATATGCATGAATTAATGTCTTGTTCTCTTACAAGATTGAATAAATTCTACCTTTTTTATGATTTCCCAAGAATTATTTATATTATTTATTTAAGAGGAGATTTGTTAAAATGAATCACGGTTTCACTTGAATTTTTGGAATTATAACTTGAGTATTCATTTTATAAATCAAGATTGTTAATCATGATTCTCTTGTTTTATCAATCAGAACATTTTTCAAAATGAATAATTATGCTGTTTTCTCTTGATATTTTGATACCCACAATTTGAGAAAATGTACCTTGATGCTTGGAACATTTTATGCATAAATTGATTTTCTTTACGATTCAATACTCCTTTGTAATTATGATATGTTTATTGCATGATATGATTGAATCACTGTTATAAAAGAAAAAGGAAATTGTTATCTTGCTAATTGCAAAAATATATGCTAGCTTGAATGATAAAACATGAGATTTTCTATAGTGCAAATTTATTGTTCTCATGATGTGTAGATTGAAATAAAGATTAGATTCTTGATGGTTTTTATGACAAAATTTATTTTTCGATCCTAAATGATTGATGATGTATATATATATATATATATATATATATATATTTTGGCACAAAAAGGACAAAGGCATGCTTGTATGAAGCAACTAAATAGAGAAAAGTATTTTTCTTGATAATTCTTTTCTCTATCTTATTGACTTTGATGAATCCATTTGTACTATTTTTATGAATCTCATGGATTAAGAAAATGATTTGAATTTAATGGGTTTTATTGAAATCATGATCTTGATTTCTCATAATTATAATTTGAATTTTCTATTGAATGAATAAAGATTGTTTTCTATTTAAAAGGAGATTTGTTGAAATGTTTCATGGTCTTTTAGTATTCATGATCTTGATAATTATGTTTTGAAACTTTATGTAAATCAAGATTGTTCAACATGATTCTCTCTTTGAATATTTAAAGAGGATAATTTTCTAGATGAATCATGAATTTGATGATTGAATATTTGATATGCATGAATTGAGATCTTACTTTCCTACTATTCTTTTTGCTATTCACCAAAAAGAAGACTAATTCTAATAAACCATGATATGCTATATGAATTTTATTGTATTCATGAAGTAATATCTCATCACCAAATTTTTTTTATATTCCTTCCTGTGATGATATGAATGCATGAAACACTTATGATATGATTTTTATACAATTTCGTGTATTCATAAAATATTTATCTCATTACCCAATTAATTCTTCTTGATATTCCTAATGTGATGAAATGAAATTATGCATGAAATACAAATTATGCATGAAATTATGCAATTAATTCTTCTTAATTGTCTCAATCAAAGTTTTGTTTTAAGTGTGAAGGATTAACTATGATAGCTTGAATACATAAAGCAAGTCTACCGGAATCAAGTTTGATGGGTGTTTAAGAGTCTGCCGAAAGTCCAAAGAATCGTCGGAAGTGTTGCCGGAACCAATCAAGAAGGAATCGGGGACTTGCCGAAGTTTTCGGAAGTTCGCCGGAAAGATCGTCGAAGGTTCGCGGAGATCACCGAGAAGGTTCGGCTACTTGCTAAAGACTCATTGAACTCACCACAAGTCGGGAGCCTGCTTGGAGTCCGTCGGAAGAAATCTGAGGGTGTATCGGAAGTCCGCCGGAAGTTCGCCGGAAAGCTCGCTGGAAGGAACTCGATGTTGCCAATTAGAAACCTACTTAGGATTATGTCTTAATTTTGTAGTTTGCATGTAATTAGGGTTAGGATTAAGGGTTAATCCTATAACTTGGTTAGGGGCCAACTAGGCCCTAATATGTGTTGAATCTCGGATTATGATGATGACATCAATTGTCATTTGTTATCTAATCCATATGTTGAGATAAGTGTGCAGGATTAACTACGATGAAAGTAAGACATGCAGCAGGAGTTGCGCCGGAGTCAAGACTATGATCACGTTGGGAGTTCGAGAGCTTGACGGAAGTCCGGACAGTCGTCGGAGGTTTTGCGGGAACAAATCCGAGAAGTCCAGGAGCTTGCCAAAAGAAGCTCGTTAGAACTCGCCAAGTGGATCGTCGCAAGTCCAGGAGTTTACCGGAAGTCCGTAGGAGCACCATCGGAGGACCGTCGGATGTTCGCCGGAAGCTCGCCGGAAGAAGCGATTGACGCACCGGAGCAAGCTGTAGTAAAAGTCTTAAGAATTGTCGTAGTTAGCATGATGATTAAGTTAGAATTGGGAGGTGATCCCATTAACTTAATCTAAGGGAAATTAGGCCCTTGAAAGAACCAAATTGGGCCGAATGGATCAACACATTCGGACCCAGATCTCTCGCCCAGAGGTAGCACCGCTTGGGTCGGTGGTGGCACCGCCCAAGGCTCAGTCTCCGAGTTTTGGCTGGGCGGTGCAACCGCTTGAGCTCGGTTTCCGAGCTCTGGCTGGGCGGTGCAACCGCCCCTGTTAGGCGGTGGCACCGCCTGAGCTCGGTCTCTGAGCTCTACCTGGCGGTGCAACTGCCTCTGACAAGTGGTGGCACCGCTCAGAGGCTCAGTCTTCGAGCCTTGTCAGGTGGTGCAACCGCCCTAGTCAGGCGGTGCAACCGCCAGACCCCGAAATTCCGGGAATTGACAGTTTTGAGCTCGAAATTCAAACTGGTTTGGGGCTTATAAATACCCCACTCTTTCAGCAAGGAAAGAGCAACAAAAAACCACCAAAATCTTGATCTTACTCTGAGTTTTTTTAGCTCAAAAGTGTTGTAATAAGCTAAAGGTTCTTCTCCCTCTTTTCTTGCAAGTTCAGATCTTTTAAGAGAGGAGAGAAAAGTTTGTAAGGGTTGTCTCCTAAGCCTGTCAAAAGGAGTGAATCTGTAAAAGGGTGGTTGGCCTTCGCTTATTGAAGGAAAGCCTCTAGTGTACGTCGGCAACCTCATCGGTGGAGGAAGCCAGAAGTGGATGTAGGTCAAGATTGACCAAACCACTCTAAATCGCGCTGCTCTCTGGTTTGCATTTACTTTGAGCTTATTATCCTTACTGCAAACCTTCTTCATATCTTACTGCCTTCTGCGCTTTTACGATTGCGTTTCCAAGCTCAATATATTTCGAATCGTGTTTAGACGTAAATCGCTTTTGTCGTACGAACGTAGTTTTAAACGTTGAAAGTTTTCCGCTACACTAATTCACACCCCCCCCCCCCTCTTAGTGCTCTTAATCCTAACAATTGGTATTAGAGCGGGGTTCACTCTCAAATGGATTAAAACCCAAGAAAGATGGCATATGCCGGAAACCAAGAGGGCCATTCTATTACACGTCCACCCATGTTCAATGGGACGGACTACACCTATTGGAAGACCCGAATGTGGATCTTCCTTATTTCGATGGATTTTGAACTTTGGAATCTTGTCGAAAATGGTTTTTCGAAATCTTCTCTTCCAATGATCGATTGGAATGAATTGGAGAAGAAGACTTTCGCTCTTAATGCAAAGGCTATGAATGCCTTATTTTGTGTGCTTGATAAAAATGTGTTTAATCGTGTTTCGATTTGTGAAACCGCGTTTGATATTTGGCATACACTCGAAGTGACTCATGAAGGCACAAGTAGAGTAAAATAGTCAAAAATCAATCTTTTGATACACTCTTTCGAACTTTTCCAAATGAAAACGAGCGAGACTATTGGCGACATGTACACCCGTTTCACGGATGTCGTCAATGGTCTAAAAGGACTCGACAAAAGCTTTTCAGACTTTGAGCTCGTAAATAAGATTCTAAGATCCCTTCCTAAGAGTTGGGACCCTAAAGTCACTACTATTCAAGAGGCTAAAGATTTAAGCAACTTCCCTCTTGAAGAACTAATCGGGTCATTAATGACCTATGAAATGACATGCAAGGCTCATGAAGAGCAAGAAGACATCCTTCCAAAGAATAGGAAGGATATGACACTTAGAACTTTAGATGACCACTTGAGAGAAAACTCAAGTGATGAGGACTGTGACGATGACTTGGCACTTCTAACAAGGAAATTCAAAAAATTCATTAAAAGAAACAAGTTTAAAAATGATGTAAAAAATAAACTTAACCCAAAAGGGACCAAGTTATTTGTTATGAGTGCAAAAAACCGGGACACTACAAGAGTGATTGTCCCCAAGCCAAGAAGAGAACATCAAAGAAGAAGGCACTCAAAGCAACATGGGATGATTCGAGCGCATCCGAAGAAGAGGAGTCCAACACCGAGCAAGTTGCTCATTACGCCTTAATGGCCATCGGAGAGGAGGTAACAAATTTAATTAATGCAGATTTATTATTTGATGAATTATTAAATGCCTTCCATGATTTATTTGATGAATGCAAGATTATTACTAGAAAATACAAATTGCTAAAAAAGGAGCATGATAGTCTTAATTGTGATTTTGATAAGTTAAAGACTGAATATCATGATAGTTTAGGCTCTTGTATCAAATGCCATGATCGAGAAACTATCCAAAAGCAAAACTTGCTACTCATGGACACCTCGAAGAAATTTGAGGTTGGTAGCAAGTCTTTGAACATGATCCTTACAAACAAGGGTCACGTTCCCAAAAGAAGTGGAATCATATTTGTGAGAAATTCTCACCAAAATCCAACAACCTTCATAAAAGGCCCCATCCTACATATTCGATACCAAAGTAAATGCAACTTTTGTTGCAAGCATGGACACAAATTAGTCCATTCAAGAAAATTAGTCCGAACAAATTAATTTGGGTTCCTAAAGGAACCATGATAAACTATATACAACATGACGAACAATATAGATCAACTTTTGAGGCACCCAAAAGTAAATGGGTACCTAAAAATTATCCTTTCTTGTAGAGACATATACCATCACAAGCTAGGAGCAAGAGATGGTATCTTAATAGTAGATGCTCAAGGCATATGACCGAAAATCCATCTCAATTCTCTAAGCTCACTAGCATAGACGAAGGCTATGTCACCTTCGGAGACAACAACAAGGGTAAAATCATTGGCAAAGGAACCATAGGTAACAAATCCAACTTCTTTATTGAAGATGTTTTGTTAGTTGGTTTAAAACATAATCTCTTGAGCATTAGTCAATTATGTGATAAAGGATATATTGTCAAATTCGAATGATAGCATTAAAACAAAATAATGTATACACCATTGACATCAATGATTTGTGTAATGAAATGTTTGGCTATGGCACATAAGATTAGGTCACGCTAGCATGAAACTAATTACTCAAATATCATCCAAAGAACTTGTACGAGGAATTCCTCACATTAAGTTCATCAAAGATAATATGTGTGATGCTTGTCAATTAGGAAAACAAATTAAGAGTAGTTTCAAATCTAAGAATCAAATTAGCACATCAAGGCCCTTACAATTGATCCATATGGACTTGTTCAGACCAATCTCTACATCAAGCCTAGGAGGTAGCAAATACGCCCTCATCATTGTAGATGACTATAGTAGATACACATGGACTTATTTTTTGAAACACAAAAATGAATGCTTTAGATATTTCACCAAGTTTTGCAAACTTGTTCAAAATGAAAAAGGTTTTATGATTTCATCAATTCGAAGGGATCACGGTGGTGAATTTCAAAACTGTGATTTCCAAGAATTCTGTGAATCTAATGGATTCAACCACAACTTCTCTACTCCAAGAAATCCTCAACAAAATGGAGTAGTAGAAAGAAAGAATAGAAATTTACAAGAAATGGCAAGAACCATGTTGAATGAACAAAGCCTACCCAAATATTTTTGGGCCGAAGCTGTAAACACTGCATGCTATATTTTGAATAGAGTTTTAGTAAAACCCTTACTCACCAAAACTCCCTATGAGTTGTGGAACAATAAAAAACCCAATGTTTCATATTTTAAAGTTTTTGGGTGTAAGTGTTTTATCTTGAATGAGAACGATGCCTTAGGAAAATTTGATGCTAAATCTGATGAAGGAATTTTTCTTGGTTATTCTTCGGTTTCTAAAGTCTTTCGTATCTTCAATAAAAGGACTTTAATAATAGAAGAATCCATTCATGTTGTTTTCAATGAGATTTTCGAAATCAAGAAAAATGACTTTGATGATGATGTTAATTTTGATTCTTTGAATTTAAATGAAACCCCTTCTCCAACTAGCAACTTGGTTGCATCCACTTCCGAAACTTCCTTACCTAAGGACTAGCAGTATGTAGATGATCATCCTAAGGAGCTAATCCTAGGAGACACATCTACGGGGGTTCAAACACGTTCATCTTTTAAAAATTCTTGTGCCAACGCCGCTTTTCTCTCCCAAATTGAACCTAAATGTATTGACGAAGCCATGAAAGATGATTTATGGATTATCGCAATGCAAGATGAGTTAAATCAATTTGAGAAAAATGAGGTGTGGAAGCTTGTTCCTAGGCCAAATGACCATTTAGTTATTGGTACTAAATAGGTCTTTAGAAACAAGCAAGATGAATATGGTATCGTGGTGAGAAATAAGGCTAGACTAGTGGCTAAAGGTTTCAACCAAGAAGAAGGTATCGATTACGAAGAAACCTTCGCTCCTGTGGCTAGATTAGAAGCCATAAGGATGCTCCTTGCCTATGCTAGTAATAATAATTTTAAGTTATTTCAAATGGATGTTAAAAACGCTTTTCTAAATGGCTTTATTTCTGAAGAAGTTTATGTTGAACAGCCTCCCGGATTTGAAAATAATAGCCTCCCTAATCATGTATTTAAATTAACCAAAGCTCTCTATGGTTTAAAACAAGCCCCAAGGGCTTGGTATGACAGATTAAGTACTTTTCTCATTGAAAATAATTTCACAAAAGGCAAGGTCGATACTACATTATTTATCAAAAAATTTGAAAATAACTTTCTCATTGTTCAGATCTATATTGATGACATTATCTTCGGTTCTACGAATGAATCTCTTTGTGAATCTTTTGCTAAAACTATGAGTCTCAAATTTGAAATGAGTTTGATGGGAGAATTAACCTTTTTCTTAGGCTTACAAATTAAGCAACTAAGCAATGGCATCTTTATTAGTCAAACTAAATATGCCCTAGATCTGCTAAATAGATTCAATATGAATAGCTCAAAAGCTATTAACACTCCTATGAGCACCTCCACTAAGTTAGAAGTTGATGAAAGTGGAGAAAGCTTCGATCAAAAAACTTATAGGGGTATGATAGGAAGTTTACTTTACCTCACTGCAATCAGACCAGATATCATGTTCATTGTAGGACTTTGTGCTAGATTTCAATCGAACCCTAAGATATCTTATCTCAAAGCGGTTAAAAGAATACTTAGATATCTTAAAGGAACCACAAATCTAAGATTATGGTATCCAAAATTCAAAAATTTTCAGTTAATTGCTTATGCTGATGCGGATTTTGCCGGGTGTAGACTAGATAGAAAAAGCACATCAGGAAAATATCAATTTTTGGGACATTCCCTTGTTTCCTGGTCATCTAAGAAACAAAACTCGGTTGCTCTATCAACAACTGAAGCTGAATATATTGCAGCTAGTGCATGCTGTGCACAAGTTGTGTTGATGAAAAATACCTTAGAAGATTATAAAGTCCATCTTAAAAACATTCTCATTAAATGTGATAACACGAGTGCAATATGTTTAACAAAGAATCTCATTCAACACTCAAGAACAAAACATATTGATATTAGACATCACTTTATACGAGATCATGTTACTAATCATGATGTAATTATAGAATTCATAGATACTAAGTATCAACTAGTTGATATTTTTACAAAATCTCTAAGTGAAGAACAATTTGATTTCATAAGAAGAGAATTAGGAATGTTGATGTGTCCGAATGCATAAACTTGTTAAAAT
This sequence comes from Musa schizocarpa, assembly GCA_900464855.2. NCBI lineage: Eukaryota > Viridiplantae > Streptophyta > Magnoliopsida > Zingiberales > Musaceae > Musa > Musa schizocarpa. The sequence continues at coordinate 5,688,081 of LS990916.1, forward strand.
TATTATTTGGACTTTATTGATTAAATGATCAAATCACTTAATCGACATTACATGCCAAAAATAACATGTTGAAAATTAATACAAAAATTTTCATAAACGATGAACATGTCCTCATAGTCTTGCATGAAAGTGTTAAATTAAATTTTTGGTTCCAATCGGATTTCATTATTCTCTTTCGGATTTTGATTCACATCATTAATTCTTGACAAAAAAAATTATCTAGCAAATTTATGGCTTTTAGACTTATCATGTGAAAAATATTGCCTTTGAGAAATAAATTTGATGATTCCTTTTTGATGATTCCTTCCTGATCCTTGTAAAGCATGCTATTGATTTGAACTACACAAATGGCTTTCCTCCTTCATGCAAAAAGAATAATAACAAATAAAAAGGAATAAGTTTTCACTCTATGTAGATAATCTCCATGTCATGGTCTTCTTGAGATGTTTGTATCCTATAAATGATATGAACCTACTTATGGCATCACATGTATATTCAAAAGATGCTTATATCATTCTCCTTTTTGTTGATGACAAAGGGGGAGAAGTATATGAATTGATGCTATAAATGTCATATTATGTTGAAAGAAACAGTCATATGATTATTGATGCTATGCCATGTTTGCTATGATTGCCACATTTGCATCATATTAAGATATCAAGAGCTTGCATTGTAATTTTACATGTTGATATCTTTCCATATTATGAATTGCTATCATTACAACAATTCACATTTGAAATTTGAAAATGGATGTCGAGTCTTGATATCATACAGAGAGATACATCATGATAAGAATCATGATGGGAGTATTGATAAGGTTAAATGACTTTAACTTATCAATATGTCTCTTGAATTCAAAAGCTTTGAATTCAAGAATGACTTATCTCAATTATGGCACGGGGAGTTAAGGTCAACTCAGTTATCAATTGATTGTCATCATCAAAAAGGGGGAGATTGTTGAATCTCGAATTTTGATGATGACATCAATTGTCATTTGTTATCTAATACATATGTTGAGATAAGTGTGCAAGATTAACTACGATGAAAGTAAGACATGCAGCAGGAGTTGCACCGGAGTTAGGACTATGATCACGTTGGGAGTTTGAGAGCTCGACAGAAGTCCGGACTGTCGTCGGAGGTTCTGCGGGAACAAATCTGAGAAGTCTAGGAGCTTGCCAAAAGAAGCTCGTCAGAACTCGCCAAGTGGATCGTCGCAAGTCTAGGAGTTTGCCGGAAGTCCGTAGGAGCATCGTCGGAGGACCGTCGTATGTTCGCCGGAAGCTCGCCGGAAGAAGCGATTGACGCACCAGAGCAAGCTATAGTAAAAGTCTTAAGAATTGTCGTAGTTAGCACGATGATTAAGTTAGAATTGGGAGGTGATCCCATTAACTTAATCTAGGGGCAATTGGGCCCTTGAAAGAACCAAATTGGGCCGAATGGATCAACCTATTCGGACCCTGATCTCTCGCCCAGAGGTGGCACCGCTTGGGTCGGCGGTGGCACCGCCCAGGGCTTAGTCTCCGAGTTCTAGCTGGGCAGTGCAATCGCCTCTGACAGCGGTGCAACCGCTTGAGCTCGGTCTCCGAGCTCTGGTTGGGCGGTGCAACCGCCCTAGTCAGGCGGTGGCACCGCTTGAGCTCGGTCTCCAAGCTCTACCAGGCGGTGCAACCACCCCTGACAAGCGGTGGCACCACCTAGAGGCTCAGTCTTCAAGCCCTGTCAGGCGGTGCAACCGCCCCAGTCAGGCGGTGCAACCGCTAGACCCTGGAATTCCGGGAATTGACAGTTTTGAGCTCAGAGTTTTTTGAGCTCGGAGTTTTGAATTCAAAATCTTGATCTTACTCTGAGTTTTTTGAGCTCAAAAGTGTTGTAATAAGCTAAAGGTTCTTCTCCCTCTTTTCTTCTAAGTTCAGATCTTTCAAGAGAGGAGAGAAAAGTTTGTAAAGGTTGTTTCCTAAGCCCGTCAAAAGGAGTGAATATGTAAAAGGGTGGTTGGCCTTCGCCTATTGAAGGAAGGCCTCTAGTGGACATTGGCAACCTCATCGGTGGAGGAAGCTAGAAGTGGATGTAGGTCAAGATTGACCGAACCACTCTAAATTGTGCTGCTCTCTAGTTTGCATTTACTTTGAGCTTATTATCCTTACTGCAAAGCTCCTTCATAGCTTACTGCCTTCTGCGCTTTTACGATTGCATTTCCAAGCTCAATATTTTTCGAATCGTGTTTAGACGTAAATCGCTTTTGTCGTACGAACGCAGTTTTAAACGTTGAAAGTTTTCCGCTGCACTAATTCACCCCCCCCCCCCCCCTCTTAGTGCTCTTGATCCTAACAATATGTACTAGTTTGGGCCAAATTTGAAGCCCAACCAGTGACCCGTAAGGATGGGCGGTGGCTCCGCTCAGAACCAGAAGGATCAGGTGATGGCACCGCCCATAACCCAAAGGATCGGGCGGTGGCACTGCCCAGCACCCGAAAGGTCGGGTGGTGGCACCGCCACCACCGGGAACCCAAAGGAATTCAAAATTTGGAGCTCAAATTTGAATCCTCTTGGGGTCTATAAATACCTCTCAATTTTCAGCAGAGAAGACACCTTTTTGAGAAGTTAGAAATTAAGAAAAAGCCTTAGCAAAGTCTTTAGCAAAGTCTTGTTTTCAATAGCTTAAGTGTTCGCCTCCCTCTTTCTCTTTGAAAAATCTGTAAGATTGTGAACCACTTGTAAAAAGGTTGTAAGGGGGGTATTTGGTCCTTTCCCTTCAAAGTTATTTGCTAGTGGAAGTTGGGAGCCTCATCAAAGAAGGCTTCAAAAGTGGATGTAGATTATTTGACCGAACCACTTTAAATTTCGGTTTTCCTTGAATGTGTGAGTGTTTAACTTTCTGAAACATTTATTTACTTAGTAGCAAACTTTTGGTTTTCATCTCCTTTCTTTACTCGAGCTATTTTTATTAAGTCATCCTTCGTCGAATCGAAATCTCTACATATTTACGAAATCAATTTCAAACTTACAAGTTTCAATCCACTACACTAATTAACCCTCCCCCCTCTTAGTGTCGCTTCGATCCTAACAAAAGATCATTAGAAGATCGAGAGCTTACCAGAAGATCGACGGGAGTTCACTAGATGATTGTTGGAAGTTCGTCGAAAGTCTCGTCGGGAGTTCAGATGAACAATTGATATGCCAGACAACGAAGATTTTTTAATTGTCTATACCTTTAATTATTATAGTTAGGGTGTCAATTTGAGTTAGTTTTGGAATAAATTTTAATAACTCAGTTAGGGGCCAATTGGGCCCGATTCAAGGCTGGTTTGGGCTGGACTGATGGCCCAAATAGTAATCTAGAGCCACGTTAGGCGGTGGCACTATTGGAGCTGGCGGTGGAACCGCCTGATGCTCTGCCTTCTATGTGGTCTGAGCAGTGGTACCGCTAATAGTTAATGCTATCAAGCGGTGGTACTGCCCGGTCAGGTGGTGGTATCGTCAGAGCCTAATCTTCGAGGCTCTGTCAGGTAATAGTATCGCTAGACTGACGTGTGGTACCGCGCATTGTCAGACTATCAGGCGATGGTACCACAAGTATCCCAAAAATCTTGGATAAGACACTTTTTGGCTCCAATTCTAAAACCATTAGGGCCTATAAACACCCCACTCCTTTCTACATGAAAAGGTAACAAAGTAGAAACAAAGTATGAAAAAACCTTAAAGTGTTTAGGTGTAAAAGTGTTATAAAAGTGCTAAGAGTCCTCCTCCTCTTTCTTTAGCTTTGTAATCATTCAAGAAGAGGTGTGAGGCTTGTAAGGGTTGTCTCCTAAACTCGTGAAAAGGAGAAAACATTGTAAGAAGGTGGTTGGTCTTCGCTTATTGAAGGAAGACCATTAGTAGGCACTGGTGACCTCGACGAAGGAGGAATCGAAAGTGGATATAGGTCACAATGACCAAACCACTATAAATCCGATATGTTCTTTCCTTACTGCTTACTTTCATTACTTAGCTGCTCACTTCACTTTACATTTACTTTAACTCATTACTTTCATTACTTTTCGATACGGGCTTTATTGAAATGATTTTATCGAGCGAAATTTTTAAAATCAATGTAATTTTACGTAATCACTAATTCACTCCCTCTTTTAGTGTTATATTGATCCTAACAATCTCCTCTTAAATATAAAAAAACCTTAAGAGATCAAATAGTAAAATATCTTGATTCATGCATAAGAAATCTTAAATCATCAAAATCACTTTTATAATTCAAGAGATTCAAAAACATCATAAATAGATTCATTAATCTCTTATTGAAAACTTGATATGATAGAGATTGAGAAATGTTCAAGAAAAATGCTTTCCTCTTTTTAGTTGTTTCAGTTCATGCGATTGACTTCATACGAGCATGCCCAAGTTTTTTAAGTCACAACCATGCATCATGTTTAAAATCGAAAAGTAAGTTTCATCACAAAAATGATTAAGATCAATAAGCCATAAATCATAAAAATCATCATTACTTCAAACCATCATACATAATTCCAAAATATAAACTCATCAAGCCTGATCTCAAATCATCATTACTTTAAATTATCATTAAATCATTATATCATTAAATCATCAAGCTTGGTTTCATTAAATATAAAGCATCTTTAATCAAAATCATTTTGTTTCGGCTAGTGAGCTTTGTGAAGTGTGTTGAATCTCCGGTCATATGCCTTGAACATCCATTATCAAAATATCAATTTTGCTCTTAGCTTTCGATTTGTAGAGATGTCTACAAGAAAGGTAGGTTTGTTCTAGTACCCATTTAACTTTGGGTCCCTCATGGTTAGATCTACCTATCTTATTTTTGGCATAAGGTCATTTATGGTTCCTTTAGGAACCCAAACTAATTTATATGAGTCATACTTTTTAAATGAACATTCATAAGCATAATGACCACAAATATCACAAAAATTACACTTAATTTTAGGGGTTATATGCAATGTGGGTCTTTTAACGAAAGGTGTCAGCTTTTGTTGAGTGTTGCTACTCACAAAACCGATTCCTTCTTTTCTATGTATATGACCTCTATTAGCAAGGACCATGTTTAAAGATTTACTACAAATTTTAAATTTTTTCCAAAGTTTGTTGTAATAACATATTTTTCTTTTTGTATGAATCTAATTCTTTACATTTAGTACAAGGTGTTATCATGTAATTGTCATGCTTATTTTTAAATTTTTTAAAATTACTAGAGAAAGAAGCATGATTCTTTTTTAGTAATTTATAATTATTACTAAATAATTTAAATTCATCAAATAAATTATGAAAAGCATCAAGCAATTTATTGTAAGGTAAATGAGATTCGATTGAGTCACTTACCTCATCATTGAAGGCCATTAGTGCATAGTTCGCCACTTCATCTTCACCGGTTAACTCTTTATCTTCGGATGCACCCGATTCATCTCAAGTCGTCTTGAGTGCTTTCTTCTTCTTTTGTGTGAGCATTATCTTCTTTAGTTATAGACATTCGCTTTTGAAGTGCCCCGACCTTTTGCATTCATAACAAGTTATTGTGTTTTTTTTAAGTTCATTCTTACTTGTTTTATAAACTTTTTAAATTTTATTATGAGGAGTTCAAAGTCATCATCAATTGAACTTTCACTCGAGTGATCTTTTTTTATTCTAAGTGCCAAATCCTTCCTATTCTTTGGAAGGTTGTTCTTATATTCGTTATGTGCCATACAACTCATTTCATATGTCATCAATGAATCAATGATTTCTTCCTATGGAAAATTGTTTAAGTCCTTTGCCTCTTATATTACTATTACTTTCAAATCCTAATTTTTAAGAAGAGATCATAATATTTTACTAACAAGTTCAAGATTCAAAAAACCATTACCAAGTGCTTTCAAACCATTGATGACATATGTAAAACGGGTGTACATGTCTCCAATGGTTTCACCTGGTTTCATTCAAAATAACTCAAAATCATGCATCAAAAGATTAGTTTTAGAATCTTTAACTCTACTTGTGCCTTCATGTGTGATTTCGAATGTGTGTCAAATATCATGTGCAGTTTCACATATAGAATCATGATTAAATTCATTTTTGTCCAAAGAGCAAAATAAAGCATTCATAGCTTTCGTATATAAAAAAAAAGTCTTCTTCTCCAAATCATTTCATTTGTTAATTGGTTTAGAAGACTTTTGAAGACTATGTTCAACAATATTCCATAAATTAAAATCCATAGAAAGCAAGAAAACTCTCATTTGTGTTTTTCAATATGTGTAGTCCGTCTCAATGAAAATAGAAGAATGAGTGATAGAGTGACCCTCTAGATTGCCGGTAAAAGTTATTTAAACTACTCTCTTGGTTGTTAAACCAATTGAGAGTAATGTAGCTCTAATATCAAATGTTAAGATCATTTCATCACTAAGAGGGAGGGGTGAATTAGTTCTTTTGTAAAAATTATGTCGATTCAAATCTTTCATTCGATAAAGCCCGTATAGGAAAGATGTTTAACTTGAAATTGTTTGTAAGAATATAATGAGCAAGTAAAGTAGTTTACAATGTAAATAAAAAGCATAAAGTAAACACAAACTAAATTTTATAGTGGTTCGGTCGTCCCGACCTACGTCCACTCCTGATTCCTTTTTACTCGAGGCTACCAACTTTCACTACCGATCTTCTTTCAACGAGCAACGATCAACTACCCTTACAACTCTTTGTCCTTTTTATAGGCTCAGGAGAGAACCTTTACACCTCTCTTTTAGACCTCACTCCTCCCTTAGAAACTTCTAACTCTAGGAGGAAGATATTTTGAATCCTAAGAGAGTTTTTAATACTTTTTCCTCAAGTATACTTTCCCCTTTCTACTCTTATTCTTGCTTATCCATGCACGAATAACTAGGATATTTATAGACCCCAAATGACTTCAAAAATGGATCCAAAAAAGGCCTCATCTTGGGTTTCTTGGGTCCTGACAGTACCACTGCCATTACTGAGCAGTACCACCATTTGATAGACTAACAAATGATGATACCATCCTTTGTCAGTCTGACACTGGACAGTACCACCGCTTGACAGTTTGGGAGACTATGTATAGGCGGTACCACCACCTAGACAACCAATGAGGCCGAGCCTCAAGTGGTGCCACCGGTTGGGCCAACTAAGGGTCACTAAATAGGCCTTCCATTTAGCCCAAGATAGCCCCAACTCAAGCCCAATGGGCCCCTAATTGAGTTGATATTGTTTCACCCCAAAACCGGCTCAATTAGACCTAAAGAAACTCGATCTAGACACATGATTATAAGCACAAATCCTATATTGTCTAGCATGTCATTGGTTCATCCGATGCTTTCTCCGATCCTTTAGTGCATCATCCTCTCTTTCGGCATATTGCCCAATTAACATATTGACTCTCACAACTTTCGATCTCCTTTGTGCAATATCCGATCCATCGACCCATTGCCCGAACTCATGGCACGAAGTCCTTCCGACATGTTGACCAGTCCTATGGCCTGACATCCAATCTTCTGACATGTTCTACTCTGGCCCAACGTCTGATTCTTCTTGTTTTAATCGAATTGCCTTTCCTTGATCGAGGTTAGTCCTACATCTCTCAAATGCACATTTGATCATAACTTCATTAATTGATTTCATCATCAAAATTCGATATTCAACACTTACTAGCGTTCGCTTATATTTCCGACGGGCGATTTATTTGTTCCGGGGCTATCCTTTCCATCATATGCCTTGTGGGGTTGTGTATCCTTACTGGAAAGCGTCACTTGATTTTGAATGACATGGATTTGCTATACATTGTTAGGATTATGTCAGCACTAAGAGGGGGGGTGAATTAGTGCTTTCGATAAAAAATGACATCGATTAACCTATTCATTCGATAAAGCTTATATCTAAAAAAACGTTTAAACTTGAAAACTTTCATAAGTGATTGAGGGCAGTGAGCAAGTAAATCGGTAAGTGATTAGAATGAAAAGCATGAAAGAAATGACATAGAAAGAAAGCACACCAGATTTATAGTGGTTCAGTCATTATGACCTACATCCACTTCCAATTCCACCTCCGTTGAGGCTACCAGCATCCACTAATGATTTTCTTTCAATGGGCGAAGACTAACCTATTGAATCTTGGATTTTGATGATGAAACCAATTGATAGTGTTTATGATTTAATTTGTGTTTTGAGTGACTCGAGATGCTTTAATCAGGGAGAGACAATTAAAGTAGGAAGAATCATGTTGGGATAGAGAAAAACATGTCAGAAGATTGGACGTCGAGCCGAAGGATCGGTCGACGTATCGATAGAAGGCTTTGGGCCATAAGTTCGAGCATCAGGCTAAGAAGAGCAGATATTATGCCAAGGAAATCAGTGTTGCAGAGGTCAACTGGCCGATTGGGCAATAGGCCACAAGAGAGGACGATGCGTCGAACAATTGGATAAGGCGTCGATGAACCAATGACATATCGAACAACATCTGATTAGCTTAGTATTACTTGTCTAGATCAAGTAGGTTTTATGTGTGCAGAATTAACTGTTAGGATCGGAGCGGCACTAAGAGGGGGGGGGGGGTGAATTAGTGCAGCGGTAAAGTGCGATAACTTTTCACGATTTAAACACTTTTCGGAAACTTCGTACACGTACGATAAAAGCAACGTTTTTGTTTAAAATCGTTTCGATTACGTTTTAACTTGAAGGGATAAGTAAGATTGATACAAAGCAGTATAGCATTAAAGTGCAAATGGTTTGCAGTAATGTAAATGACAATAAGTAAATGCAAACCAGAGATCACTTCGATTTTACAATGGTTCGGTCAAGTGACCTACATCCACTTGCGAGGCCCCTCTTCGGTGAGGCTCCCACCTTCCACTAGCAAATCTCTTGAAAGGGAAGGGTGAATACCCCTCTTACAACTTTTTACAAGCAGTTCACTTTCTTACAGATTTTCAACAAGAAAGTAGGAGGTGAACACTAGCAAATTAAAAACAAGGCTAGCTAAGACTTTTCTAAAGCCTTTCTCTCAAACACTTGCTGCTCAAAAAGTTGTTCTCTCAACTGAGATTTGAGGGATATTTATAGGCCTCAAGAGGATTCAAATTTGGGCTCCAAAATTTGAATTCTCTTTGAGTTCCCGATGCTGGCGGTGCCACCGCCTGTCAGTGTCAGACACTGACAGTGCTGGGCGGTGCCACCGCCCAGCCCAAGCGGTGCTACCGCCCAGCTCTCGGTTGCTGGGTGGTGCAACCGCCCAATCTGGCGATGCCACCGCCAGACCCTTCGGTTCAATTGTTGGGCTTCAAATTTAGTCCAAACCAAGTCTAATTTTGGGCCCAATTGGCCCCTAACCAGGATATAGGATTATCTCTTAATCCTAATCCTAATTATAAGTGAACTACATAACAAAACACATCCTAAGCAAGTTTTCAACCACGAACATCGAGTATTATTCCGGCGAGCTTTCCGACGAACTTCTTCCGACGGGCTCCCAGCAAGCTCCCGAACTTGTGATGACTTTAATGAGTAGCCGAGCCTTCTCGGTGATCTCTATGAACCTCCGACGATCTCTTCGGCGAACTTCCGAAAATTCCGACAGGTTCCCGATTTCTTCTCGGTTGGTTCCGGCAGCATCTCCGACGATTCTTCAAACTCTTAAATGTCCATCGAACTTGACTCCGGTATCCTTGCTTTGTGTTTTCTGGTTATCGTAGTTAATCCTGCATACTTAACTCAATAATATGGATTAGATCATTTAACCCATCAATTGATTTTATCATCAAAATCCGAGATTCAACAATCTCCCCCTTTTTTATGATGACAATAAATTGATGACGGAGTTAAACATAACTCCCCCTATCTATATGCCATATTATGAGAAGATAAAAACACTTGAATTTCATTCCATTGAATTCAAGCATAAACCGATAAGTTCTAACAGTAGAACTTATCGTTATTCTCATTAAGCATAATGTAAATGCGAAACTTCAATGAAAATCCTTTTCAAGTCGAATGATAAGAGATAATTTTTACTACAACAGGAGATAAAGATTTTCAATATTAATTTCATGATATACATGTTAGACATGCTTTCAATATGATCAATCGATCTTGCGATATTCTCAAGGATTTTGCAAGGCATATAAGACATTCATCGATCGATCGATCACTTTTCTCAAAGATTTTGAAAAGCTTTTGCAATTCATATAAGTCATGCTGTTAAAATGATACAAGTCATCAATTTTCTCCCCCTTTGTCATCAGCAAACAAAAAAAAAAAAGGAAAATGAGACACGAAGCACATATTTTGTCATACAAAGATTTTATCATTCAAAATTAAGTATGCAAAAATATTTACACAGAGTTCATCTTAAAGGAAAATTCAGCATGCATCCATATTATCTAATCTCTTCTTTCTATAAATAACAGAAATTGTAGATGTACAAGGAAGAGATTGGGATAAAAAAATTTCAAGTAGTAACTTCAATAAGTCAAGACCATAATTCGAATACAAACTCATTTAAATTCAAATTGTCAACTTGAAACTCATAATCAAAAAATCAATTTTGAGATTCACAAAATGTCATAAAATCATTAATCTTGAGCAGATTGGGCGGTAGGATAAGATAATTTAACATGTCATTTAGAATTGAAGGAGAAGGATTAGATTCACCGAGGAACGAGAGAAGATGAAAAACTTTATGGAAAATCCATTCAAACAAGTTTATTGTTTATGGACAATTTAACATACCTAATTCCCTTCTAATGAATTCAAATTGGTCTTCATTCAAGGCTTTGTAAATATATCTGCTAATTGATGCTTTGTGTTAATGAATTCTAGAACAACATCATTGTTAAGGACATGATCGCGTATAAAATGATGCCTAACGTCGATGTGCTTAGTTCTAGAGTACTGAATTGGATTTTTAGTAAGATATATGGCACTAGTATTATCACATTTTATGGGAATGTTTTTAAAGTGAATTTCATAATCCTCTAATGTATTTTTCATCCAAACAACTTGTGCACAGCATGCACTTGCAGCAATGTATTCGGCTTCCGCCGTAGATAGTGCAACTGAATTTTGTTTCTTGGAAGTCCAAGAAACAAGTGCATGTCCTAAAAATTGGCATGTTCAGGATGTACTTTTTTCTATCTATCCTGCATCCAAAAAATCGGCATTTGCATAAGCTATTAAATCAATTTTTCAGATTTTGGATACCATAGTCCTAGATTTGGAGTTCCTTTAAGATACCTAAATATTCTTTTAACACTTTTAAGATGAGATAATTTAGGATTTGATTGAAACCTTACGCAAAGTCCTACACTAAACATAATATCCGGTCTAGTTGCGGTAAGGTAGAGTAGACTACCTATCATTCCCCTATATGTTTTTTGATCGAAATTTTCACTATTTTCATCCATATCTAACTTAGTCGCAGTACTCATAGGGGTGTTTATTGCTTTTGAATTATCCATGTTAAATCATTTTAACAATTCTAATGTATATTTAGATTGGTTAAGAAATATACCATCACTAAGTTGTTTGATTTGTAATCCTAAAAAGAAAGTTAATTCACCCATTAAGCTCATTTCAAATTCATGACTCATACATTTGGCAAATGATTCACATAGTGATTCATCTGAAGAGCCAAAAATAATATCGTCAATATAAATTTGCACAATAAGAAAATTATTTTTAAAATGTTTAATAAACAATGTAGTATCAACCTTGCCTTTGGTAAAATTATTTAAAATAAGAAAGGAACTAAGCCTTTCATACCAAGCTCTAGGAGCTTGTTTCAAGCCATAGAGAGCCTTAGTCAATTTGAATACATGATTAGGAAGAAGAAAAATTTCAAATCCGGGAGGTTGTTCGACATATACTTCTTCGGAAATAAAACCATTCAAGAAGGCACTTTTGACATCCATTTGAAATAGTTTAAAATTATTACTACTAGCATAGGCAAGGAGCATCCTTATGGCTTCTAATCGAGTCACGGGAGCGAAGGTTTCTTCATAATCGATACCTTCTTCTTGGTTGAAACCTTTGGCCACTAATCTAGCCTTGTTTCTAACCACGATACCATTTTCGTCTTGCTTGTTTCTAAAGACCCATTTAGTACCAATGACTAAATGGTCACTAGGTCTAGGAACAAGCTTCCACACCTTATTCCTCTCAAATTGATTCAATTCCTCTTGCATTGCAATAACCCAAAAATCATCTTTTATGGTCTCCTCAATGCACTTAGGTTCGATTTGAGAAAGGAAGGCGATATTAGCACAAAAATTCTTGAAAGAGGAACGAGTTTGAACCCCTTTTGATGTATCTCCTATAATTAGCTCCTTTGGATGAGCATCTATAAACTTCCATTCCTTGGGTAAGGAAATTTCGGAAGAAGGTGCATCCAAGTTGCTATTTTGAGGAGAGGGTTCATTTAAATTCAAATTATCAAAACCAAGATCATCATCAAAATCATTTTTCTTTAAATTAGATATTTCATTAAAAACTACATGAATAGACTCTTCTATTACTAAGGTTCTTTTGTTAAAAACTCGAAAAGCCTTAGAAATGGAAGAGTAACAAAGAAAGATGCCTTCATCGGATTTAGCATCAAATTTTCCTAAGGCATCCATTTCATTCAAAATAAAGCATTTACAACCGAAAACTTTAAAATAGGAAATATTTGGTTTTTTGTTATTCCATAATTCATAGGGAGTTTTTTATAGGGATGGTCTTATTAGGACCCTATTCATGATGTAGCAAGTCAGTATTACGGCTTCATTAAAAATACTTAGGTAAACTATGTTCATTTAACATAGTTCTTGCCATTTCTTGTAGGTTTCTATTTTTCTTTCAACTTCTCCATTTTGTTGGGGATTTCTCAGAGTGGAGAAGTTGTGATTGTATCCATTAACTTCACAAAAATTTGTAAGTCACGGTTTTGAAATTCGCCACCGTGATCACTCCGAATTGATGAAATCATGAAACCTTTTTCGTTTTGAGTGAGTTTACAAAATTTAGAGAAACACTTGAAACAATCACTTTTGTGAGCTAAGAAATAGGTCCAAGTGTATCTAGTATAGTCATCTACAATTACAAATGCATATTTGCTTCCTCCTAGACTTGTCGTATCAATTGGTCCAAATAAGTCCAAATGAATCAATTGTAATGGTCTAGTGGTGCTAATTTGAGTTTTTGATTTGAAACTAGTTTTTATTTGTTTACCTAGTTGACAGGCATCGCATACTTTGTCCTTAATAAACTTTATATTTGGAATTCCTCGCTCTAATTCTCTAGATGAGATCTTAGATATTAGTTTCATGCTTGCATGGCCTAGTCTCCTATGCCAAAGCCAAGCATCATCATTTAAAACAGAGAAGTACATTTCATTACTTAGTTCATCAAGGTTGATGATGTAGACATTATTTTGTTTTAATGCAATCATAGTCATGTTATGGTTTGGTTTTTCAATAATACATACATTTGATTCAAATCTAACGATATAACCTTTATCGCATAATTGACTAACACTCAAGAGATTATGTTCAATCCATCAACTAGTAAGACATCATCAATAGAAAATTTTAATTTGTTACCTATGGTTCCCTTGCCAATGATTTTCCCTTGGTTGTTGTCTCCGAAGGTAACGTACCCTTCTTCTTTGCTAGTGAGCATAGAGAAATGAGATGGATCTCCAGTCATATGTCTTGAGCATCCACTATCTAGATACCATCTCTTGCTCCTAGCTTGTGATGGTGTATGTTTCTACAAGAAGGTATTATTTTTACGTACCCATTTTCTTTTGGGTGCCTTAAAAACTGATTTAACTTGTTCTTCATATTGCATAGAGTTGATCATGGTTCCTTTAGGAACCCAAATTAGTTTGTTCGGACTAATTTTCTTGAATGGACATTTATAAGTTTTATGTCCATATTTACGACAAAAGTTGCAATTGCTTTGGTGCCGAACATGTAAGACGGGGCCTATAATGAAGGTGGTTGGATTTTAGTGAGGACTTCTCACAAATCCGATTTCACTTCTTCTAGGAATGTGACCCTTATTTGTAAGGATCATATTCAAAAATTTGCTACCAACCTCGAATTTCTTCAAGGTGTCCTTAAGTAGCAAGTTCTCCTTTTGGAGAGATTCTAGATCATGACATTTTATACATGGAGCTAAACTATCATGATATTCAGTTTTTAATTTATCGATATCACAAGTGAGACTATCATGTTCCTTTTTTAGCAATTTGTATTTTCTACTAATTGTCTTACATTCATCAAATAACTCATGGAAAGCATTAATAATTCATGATAAGGTAAATCTGCATCAATTAAATCTATTACCTCTTCTCCGATGGCCATTAGGGCATAATGAGCAACTTGCTCGGTGTTGGACTCCTCTTCTTCGGACACGCTTGAATCATCCCACGTTGCCTTGAGCGCCTTCTTCTTTGATGTTCTCTTTTTGGCTTGAGGGAAATCGTTCTTATAGTGTCCTGGTTTTTTGCATTCATAGTAAATCACTTGGTCCTTCTTGTGTTTGAACTTATTTTTTGTGTTATTTTTAAATTTGTTCTTTCTTAAATTTTTTTAAATTTTTGAGTCAAAAGTGCAATGTCATTGTGACTGTCCTCATCACTTGATATTCCTTTCAAGTGGTCTTCTTGTGATGTGAGTGTCATATCCTTCCTGTTCTTTGGAAGGGGGTTCTCGAGCTCATCATGAGCTTGACATGTTATTTCATAGGTCATTAGAGACCCAATAAGTTCTTCAAGAGGGAATGTTTTAAGGTCTTTGGCCTCTTGAATTGTCGTAACTTTTGGATCCCAACTTTTAGGGAGGGATCTTAAGATTTTAGTTACTAGTTCAAAGTTAGTAAAATCTTTACCAAGAGCTTTGAGTCCATTGATGACATCCGTGAAGCAGTGTACATGTCTCGATGGACTCACTTGGTTTCATTCGAAAAAAGTTCATAAGAGTGCATAAGGATGTTGATTTTGGACTCTTTTCACTCAGCTAGTGCCTTCATGAGTGACCTCAAGAGTTCTCCAAATATCAAAAGCCGAATCATAAATTAAAAAACACGATTAAATTCATTTTATCTAGTGCACAAAATAAGGCATTCATAGCCCTTTGTTTAAAAGCAAAAAAACCTTCTTCTCCGATTCATTCCATTAAGCTCATGGGAAGAGAATTTTTTTGAAATCTGTTTTCGACAATAGTCCAAAGTTCAAAATCCATGGAAATGAGGAAGATCGTCATATGGGTCTTCCAATACGTGTAATCCGACCCATTAAACATAGGTGGACGTGTGATAGAGTGTCCCTCATGCATGCCGGAATAAGCCATCTCTCTTGGGTATTAAACCAAATATAAGAGTGAGCCTTGCTCGATACCAATTGTTAGGATGGGGCGGCACTAAGAGGGGTGAATTAGTGCAGCGGTAAAGTGCGATAACTTTTCATGATTTAAACACTTTTCGAAAACTTAAATACGATAAAAGCAATGTTTTTTGTTTAAAATCGTTTTGATTGCGTTTTAACTTGAAGGGATAAGTAAGACTGAGAGACAAAGCAGTATAGCATTAAAGTGCAAATGGTTTGCAGTAATGTAAATGATAATAAGTAAATGCAAACCGGAGATCGCGCCGATTTTCTGAGTGGTTCGGTCAAGTGACCTACATCCACTTTGAGCCCCTCTTTGGTGAGGCTCCCACCTTTCACTAGCAAATCTCTTGAAAGGGAAGGGTGAATACCCCTCTTACAACTTTTACAAGCAGTTCACTTTCTTACAGATTTTCAACAAGAAAGTAGGAGGTGAACACTAGCAAATTGAAAACAAGGCTAGCTAAGACTTTTCTAAGGCCTTTCTCTCAAACATTCTTTGCTCAAAAAAGTTGTTCTCTCATTTGAGATTTGAGGGTTATTTATAGGCCTCAAGAGGATTCAAATGTGAGGCTCAAAATTTGAATTCTCTTTGAGTTCGATCTTTGGCGGTGCCACTTGGCTTTGTCGATGTCAGTGCTACCACCAAGCTCTTGGGTGTTGGGTGGTGCAACCTTGATCTGGCATTGTGCCACCACTTGAGACCCTTGATTCACTTGTTGGGCTTCAAATTTATCCCAAACCAAGTCTAATTTTGGGCCCAGTTGGCCCCTAACCAGGATATAGGATTATCTCTTAATCTAATCCCTAATTACAAGTGAACTGCATAACAAAACACATCCTAAAGCAAGTTTTCAAGCGCAAGCGTCGAGTATTGTTCAGGCGAGCTTTTCAAACCGAACTTCTTCGGCGGGCTCCCAACAAGCTCCCGAACTTGTGATGACTTTTAATGAGTAGCCAAGCCTTCTTGGTGATCTCTGTGAATCTCGGCGATCTCTTGGTGAACTTTTCGAAAATTCCGACGGGTTCTTTTTTTTTTCGGTTGGTTCTGGCGGCATCTCGATGATTCTTGAACTCTTAAATGTCCATCAAACTTGACTCCGGTATCCTTGCTTTTGTGTTTTCTGGTTATCATAGTTAATCCTGCACACTTAACTCAATAATATGGATTAGATCATTTAACCCATCAATTGATTTTATCATCAAAATCGAGATTCAACATTAACTACGATATCAAGGCATAAAGCAAATGAAGTCTTGGAGTCAAGGGCCGAGTTCGTTTGGGAGTTCGGAGAATTTGTTGCAAGGAGCTTCAGTCAGAGCCATCTGGATAGAATTATAGTGATCAAAGGGAATTCCAGTGCTGTTCGATTCCTTCCTTCCATTCCTCCATGTCCATCCATTCCTGTCCTTCCATCGTCCATCCATCCCTCCATCCTCCTTCCTCCATTCCTTCCATCTTCCTTCCTCCATTTCCTTCCATTCCATCCGTCCATCCGTCCATCCATCTCCGTCCACTCCATCTTCCTTCCGTCCGGTGTCCGGGCATCCTGTCCTCCTTCCATCCATTCCTCCATCCGTCCTCGGGCTCCGTCCATTCCATCCATCCATTCCATCCATTCCTCCGTCCATGTCCATTCCATTCATCCATTCCTTCCTTCCATTCCATTCCATCCATCCTTCCTCCATTCCTTGTCAGATCCATTCCATTCGGTCCATTCCTTCCATGTCCATTCCTTCCTTCCATTCCATTGTCCATTCCATCCATTCCATCCGTCCATTCCATTCCGTCCATTCCATTCCATTCCATTCCATCCATCCATTCCGTCCGTCCTGTCCATCCATCCATCCATTCTTCCATCCATTCCATCCTTCCTTCCTTCCATCCATTCCATTTCCATTCCATTCCATTCCATTCCATTCCATCCATTCCTTCCATCCATTCCATTCCTTGTCCATTCCATTCCATTCCATCCTTGTCCATTCCATCCATCCATTCCATTCCTTCCATTCCATTCCTTCCTCCATCCATTCATTCCATTCCATTCCTTCCTCCATTCCTTCCATCCATCCATCCATTCCATTTCCTTCCTGTCCATTCCATTCCATTCCTTCCATTCCTGTCCATTTCCATTCCATTCCTTCATTCCGTTCCATCCGGTCCTTCCGTCCGTTCCATTCCATCCATTCCTCCATTCCTTCCATTCCATTTCCGTTCATCCACTGTCCTTCCATTCCATTCCTTTCCATCCTCCCCCCTTTCCATTTCCTTCCATTCCTCCTGTCCATTCCATTCCTTATTCCATTCCTGTCCTCCATCCGTCCTCCATTCCATCCATTTGTCCAGATCCATTCCGTCCATTCCATTCCAAGCTGACCCTGACTGCACAGAAGGAGCATCTAAGACGCTTGGTGGAATTCGCACCGTGACATTGTTAAGTGTCTCACCGATTATAATAAGCTTCTTGGTGTGAGATCCTGCGAAACAACAACGACCGAGAACAGAGTTAGTGCAGAGCTTAAAACAAAAACAATTTCTTTTTATCAGACGGCATTCATATATACACAATAAAATATCTTATAGCAAAGTCAAATAAATAAAGGCTTTGCAATGACATTTCTTTCGAAGAACAGCAAAATCAAACAATCATCGTCAAACTGTTCTCCCCTCTCTGACTGCCAATCATGGCTAGCCACAGAGCGTAAGTCAAGTCGGCGATTAGCAGCCATCTTCTTTTCGCTTGGCCCGCCCACCAACAAGACTTCTTCTGCCTCCAAGCAAACGTTGAGGCTTCCATGGTGGGAAAGCGGGGATCCATTTAGTGTTCTATAAAAAGGCCTTTTAGTTTAATAAGATTCGTTTATGATCGTTAAGAATATAGTCAATTCAACGAATAAAACGGGGATAGAATCCCATCAAAAAATGGCTTTTGGGTAAATTTTACACAAATTTTTAACACATGGAGGTGAAAAAGAATAAGATCTGCGAATTTTGTAGTCGGTGATCTTGGGTAGCGGACTCCAGTGGTTGCCTGTCTGACAAAGGATTGGCCCAAAAATCTGGCCGTCGGCAAATGAAAATAAAGGATACCAAATCTTATTCACGGAACCATAAGAATCTTAGTCTTATCCACTTGAAGTTTCCGAAGGCTGTCATAATCTCCCTCTTTCACAAGGAAAGCCCAACATAGGTCGTTCAAACCTAATTATGCATGAGGCCATAACCAAATGGACGCCATCGTTTTTCATTTGAAGTCATTTCCATGGGCCCTCGGGTCAATATAGAGAAGGACCTGTTGTTATACCTTTGAAAGAGGTAAGATAATAATAAACTTTGTTTGAAAGAAAATTATTTTAAACGGATTTTTGATAGAATTAGTGCTCAATGAATTTAATGGTCAACGATTAGAATTTCAGCGATGTTTTGTAGCAAGTTTGGGGAATGTCGAAGCGCACATTTTTTAAATCAAACCACTAGCGTGTGCGTGTACGACTTGTTAACGAATAATGAGTTTTTGAGAACTTGTACCCCTGGGCTCTTCCTCCGTTTGTTGTCGTAAAAACCAAACTCCCAAAACCAACTTTTTTCGCAAGACGCTAGTGCTTAACTTGGTGACCATCCATTCAATCGAAATCAGGTCGGCATGATTCTTGTCATTGTTATACCATTAGATATCGAATCACTTTCGACATAAATTTTTCAAATTTCAAATGAGAAAATACTGACACCGTTTCAATCTCCGCTGGCCAGATGTCAATAAAGGCATCCGTGTCTCGTTTTGTTTCTATATCATATTCGTTTAAAATGTTTATTGCCAACAAGGATTCTTCCTTTGCCATCAGATTCATTCCGCTTCGGGAACTTTTACAACGTAATGACTCTTTTACACCTCTGCACCTGGTCAACAAAATATGATTACCGTAACATATAATTTCATGAAGTGAAATTCAGCAATTTATTTTTCGCCGTTTTGCGAAAAATAAAACGTCCTTCCAGTTGGATACTACTCTTCGGGGTATCAATGAATCAAGAAACAAAAAAGGCGAATTTGAATAACTTTAAAAACCGGCATAGATATTTTTGTCGAAAAAAATGACGCTATTTCATGTAAAGAATCAGTAATTCTGAAATGGAAAAAGTAAAATTATTTTCATTCATCGATGGTTAAAGAAAAACAAAGTTCTCGATCTTTTTGGACGGAAACGGCTTGATGGATGAAAAATTTCAGTTGACAAAAATCGAATGATGAAAATTCCTTCATACCTTAGTTTATCAACTGCAAATAAAAAAAATTTCACATGTGAATCGTCAAACCGAAGATCGTTATGAGTGTTGTTAGCTCAGAAAACGTGGATAACCACTTCTCGAGTGGTCTCTTCTTGGTGGAATGGGACTTGTTAGGAATATTCACTTGTGTTCTCCCTTGTGAAAAATCCGCAGATGGTTACCTCGTGTTGGCATGCATAAATGACATGGCGGGAAAGGTAGTCGTCGTCGGAGAAATTATTAAGAAAAAAGGAAGAATGAGGAAAACAGGAAGGTCCAGAGCATAATGAATGACAAAAGGCCACGGATGAAAAATCAATCTCGAAATTTCGCATTGATCGATGATAGAAGACGATGAAATTATAGGCAAAGCAGGAATTCAAAGATTTTGACGGGAGGATGAGGGGAAGACGTTAATCAATTTGTCAGAGGGTAGAAAAACAACAAAATATTCTTCTATCAGGGGTTGGGAAAGAAACGCTTTCATCGGGAAAAAGATAAAAGGAAGTTTATAAACCGAACGGTGAAAGCAGAGATCTCAAGTCATCTCGGTATGACTGCCTAAAATGCCGATAAATTAGATACAGGAACATAGTGAAAATTTGAGGAAGAAGATGACCCAGGGCACAAACACCTTTTTAGCCAAAGACTTCGTTACAACAATGTGAAGTTTGAAAAATATGAATGCAGAACGATTTGGTCAGGGCATGTTCAAACTGCAGATTTATTTGTTCAGTCAAATTTCGCAACATCCCTCTCCTATCTGTCTTTTCATCCTTCAGTAGGAGGAGGAAGACCTGAATACTACGGTTATCTTTACAAATTTAAAAATTTCTAATTCATTAATGTGAACTACTAAGTCATTGGGTCGTTTTTCTGATTTTGAACACGGTTTGGCTTATGAAAACCTGACTTTTTTTGCTTATGGAAAATAAATAAGTCATTAACAGAAAAGCCTTCATCATGCAAACCTCATTGAAAAAGAATAAATTAAAGGAAAGGTTGAATAGGACTCGATAAGTTTTTTTTGCTCGAAGTTGCATATGCAGTCCCCGGTTTAAATAAAGCTACATTCAAAATAATTCATTTAAACTGGTGGCTAATATTCAAATGGTACTAGATCGTCTTAATATGAATATCGTTCTTTGATGGACTTTGGGAAAAAATGGTATTCCATGTATTCGAACGATCTTCTTGGGATTTCCGGTTAATACCTTTTAGATGGCAGTCCTTCGCTCGGGTTTTTTCGTATGTGATGTAGAAAAACTTGAAACAAAGTCATTTTGCATTCAAAAATTATTCACTAATGTATCAATAATCATTCAGATCACATGCCTATCATTTTAAAAAATGAACCGATTCATTAACTTTTTTTTGTTTCAACGGGAGAAATTTAGAAAGTATTTGTTGCTGGGTATCTTCAATTTCGTCAAGATTCGCCTGCTAACTATTCTTCCTCCGCATTTGGTTTGAACAATGAAATACCGGTTTTAAGCAACTCCCTCTGCTTCACCGTTCTGTGTATAATTGGCGAAAAAAACCAAACAATGGGTGACAAATAACATCTTTATGAATGCGACCTCTTGATTTCCCGTGATGGTACATGTCCTCGGAGGATAAATCCGACGTCTCCGTCTTGGCCCTCCCCAACGACCAGGATGGAGAAATTTCATCATCTTCTATCATCGATTCCTCGGGGGAACATCGAGTTGGTGCCGACGGCCTCCCAATTCTGCGGTTAGTCACCGGGTTTCGACCGCCGGCGCAGCCTTTCCAGTTCCGTTCCTCTCGCTTGGGGCTTCAATTCCTTCTCCAACGACGTCGTCCACCATCCATCCGGGCGGAGATATTGCTCGTCGTCAGGCGATCGGTCAAAATAAAAAAGAACCAAAATGGAAGCGCTTTCGATTCCTTCCTGCCCTCAAATTCCGGCCAAAAACGCCGTCAATTCGTGAGTTTCGGGCTAGGGCGTCGCTTTCATCGTCTTGGTCGCCGACGACACATTTAAATCCATCGACACTAAAGCGTTGGTCGGTGAAGGATAACAACATGCTGTGCCACTTTTTAAAATGTTTTCCAATCGAATTTTAATTTCAATCCCTGCCCCCGGTTTTCTCTCGAAATACCCACTCAAAAGGACGTTTAATGGTGGGCCACATGGAAGCTGCACCTTCTTCTTCGATTACCCAACTTCATGAATAACGTTTTGGCACTTCATCAGTTGCCCCAACAGGAATGGGACTCTGCCGGCAGCCTCGATCTGCGTCTCCTATTGAACAGGGCTGGAAATTAAGTCCGGAGATACTCCTGCGCGACGGTGCAGAGGTGAACATTTGAACATACGTTTTTGCAGGTTCTGTTTGAAGCTGTCGAAAGAAAGGCCATGGACATTTTGACTCTTTTGGCACAGACACTGCACTGCCGTTCAAATTGCGGGTTTGCCATCGATTTCTCGAAGTAAACGTTATCGAAACGCAATAGAGTCCGGCGGGACGTGATCGGAGCTCTATAAATCCAATTCTATTCCGACCTGTTTCCCAACCTGAAAAACAAACTTAGGTTCAATTCATCCTGCAACAGCTCAGGGCTGTGTTAAAATCACGAAACCTTTTTCGGAAGACTCAATGCGGGGTCAATGTGTATAGTTTACCGTTTCTTCAACTCCATGTATCTGCTCAGATATGCTGTCAGGGATGGTTCTTCTGACAATATCGCTTCTTCACCTTCTCAAAATAAAGCATCGGCTACGACTCCCAAATGCGTAAACCCCGTCTTTAAAAGAACATTTGCCAATTAATTCAAATATTGTATGTCTTGCTCAAAATGATTGAAGAAGGTTTGCGATGTCAATGCTAAATTTAAATTATGACGACGGTCGGGCATAAATCTATGCAAATTTTCCGCGAAAAGATGAAGTGTTTTCTGGTTTTGCTGATTACGACCTCTCAAACACACACAACTGTTTATACGCAAGGCAAGCCCTTCGAAAGCTGGGTTGAAACCAAGTAGTAAAATGACTCAAAAATGCTGAATCATATTTGCTCCCTTTCGTGAATCGTTAAAGTCAGCCGATAAACCAAGATTTCAACCGGCCCCTCCTTTTGATTTCGGAACTGGTTGCTTAAGATCCATGCCCCAACCGAACAGTGGCTTCGAAAATTTATAATCAGAAAATGGAACGCATGTGTGTTAACCAATTTGTGTATCTTTTTCCCCAAAACCTTTTGATGGAGCCATCTTTCTAACAGATTAAACGCCTCCATTCTCTGATCATATTAGCCGACCAATCATACAAAACCTACGGCAGAAAACTAAATGGATCCAAAACTGATGCGGTGGAACGTTCTTGTCGGACTTGCGGCAGAACGTGGTTCATTCGGACACCGAGTGCGAACCGTCGCGCATTAAATTTCCGATTAATGGCTGCATTCAACATATGGAACAACCGAGGGTCGGAAAATGGTAATCGAAGTCAAGGCTCCGGCTGGATTGACTTTCTAACCTTGTATGCTTGAACAATAGGAGGGGCATAGTTCTTTTAAACATGCATTGTTTGATCGAGAACAAATTCCTTTCGGTCAGCGATAAGTCTCGATCTTACCAGCAACGAACGACGGTTTTTTGAACTTGCTTCCAGAAAGGATTGGTGTGTTTATTAGAGTTAACCGTCAGATAAAAAAATTGTTTTGTTTTAAGTTCCGTTCGTTGGCGCTACAAATTCTATTTTGTTGAATGCGCGGTGTTGCGGTTTAATGCCCATCCTGCGACCAATTTCCGTTACACTGCCTCTGTAATTACCGCGGTTTTGATCCCATTCCGTCCAAGACAATGTTGTCCGAAACTAATTTTTCGTAACTAAGATATTTCCGTATTTCGATCCATTCCATCCATTCCATTCCTTCCTCATTCCATTCCTTTCCATTTCCGTCCATCCATCCATCCGTCCATTCCTTCATTCCATCCTCCATTCCTGTCCATCCACTCCATCCTCCATTCCATTCCTTCCTTCCTCTTTCTTCCACTCCTCCTCCATTCCTCCTTCATCCTCATTCCATTCATCCATCCTCCGTCCTTCCATCCTCCGTCATTCCATCCATCCATTCCATTCCATCCATCCATCTCCATCCGGTCCATTCCATTCCATCCATTCCATTCCATTCAGATCCATCCATTCCATCCATTCCATCCTCCATCCATTCCATTTCATCCTTCCATCCTTTCCGTCAGTCCATCCTTCCTCTTTCCGTCCATCCATCCGTCCTTTCCTTTCCATCCATTCCTCCATCCATTTCCATCCTTCTTCATCCATCCTTTCCTCCATTTCCTCCATCTCCATTCCATCCTTTTCATCGTCCATCCATTTCCTCCATCCGTCCGTCCATCCATCCATCCTTTCCTCCTCCTTTCCTTCCTCCATTTCTCGCTTTCTTTCCTCCATCCATCCCTCCAGCCATCCATCCGTCCATTCCATCGGTCATTTCCTCCATTCCATCCATTCCATCCATCCTTCCATTCCATTTCCATTCCTTCCATCCATTCCATCGTTCCATTCCATCCATTCCATTCCTTTCCTTTCCATTCCATTCCGCTGTCCTCCGTGTCCATCCATCCTTCCTTCCTTCCTCCACTCCTTCCTCAATCCATTATCCATTCCATCCATCCATTCCATCCATCCATCCATCCATCCGTTGTCCTGTCATCCATTCCGGTCAGATCCATCCATTCCATCCATCCGGTCCATCCATCCTTCCGTCCGTCCATTTCCGTCCATTCCATTCCGTCCATCCATCCATCCATCCTTCCGTCCTCCGGTCCATCCATCCATTCCATTCCATCCAGTCTCCTCTTCCGTCCATCCGAATCCTTTCCGTCCTCCTCCTTCATCCTCCGTCTCGGTCAGCTCAAGACTTCCCTAGAAGTGAGGCGATTAATATGACATAATGCCGTTGTCGATGGCGGCTCTTATAACCAACTTTTAAAACTCCGGAGGAAGTTTGGTGGGAGTACTCTGGCGTTATTGATTTAAATTTTTGGTGTCCGACATACATGCATATGTGAAGAAAATTAGAGCCTCGAGCTAAAAATGTATTTTCCTTGGGTATGCTTACGGGGTGAAAAGGATCTGATTATGGTGTTCACGATCCCAAATCCGAAATTTATAATCGATGAAATACTTTTGATGAATTATCATGTTATCTTCAAAGAGGATTCTACTAGTTGTACCTAATAATAGATGCCTTGCGGCGGTGAAGCTTGAGATTGGTGGATTGATTCTTTTAAAGTGGGGCTTTCTTCTACTCGAAATACTAGTGGGTGGTCCCGATCTCTGCCCGTCACGGTGATCGGAGGAAAGAAGCAATATTCCATGGTAAGGATAGATCGCGGGAGAAAGCCGGATACCATGAATATGCGGTGTTGGTTGCATATGTATATTTGTTCTGAAAAGAGACAAAGTGAAGTTGGTGAGCCTACTTCCTACTGAATGATTTCTTGTGATAATTCATTAAGTGGTTGATTGCAATGAATGAAGAAATTAGTCTCCGTGAATAGAACTTGGGATTTCTTGTGAAGTACACCCGGGTAAGAAAAAAAATTGTTGGATACAAATGGGTTCTTCAAAGGAAAGGTATTCGGGGGTTGAAGAAGATGCAAGGTACCAAAGCACGATTAGTTGCAGGGGCTATAATTAGGGTACATGGTGTTGATTTTAATGGCCATTATTTTCACCTGTTGTTAAACATAGCTCTATTAGTGTTTTCTTGCCTTTAGTTGCCATGTATGTTTTAATTGGAGCAACTTGATGTCAAGGCGACTTTCTTACATGGTGAACTTGAAGAATAAATTTATAAGGCAACCTCATGGATTTGAAGTTGATGGTAAGAGGAAAGCTATGTTTGCTTGTTAAAGAAGTCCTTGTATGGATTAGGCAGTCTCAAAACGTGTATAAGGTTTGATTATTTTATGTTGAGTCATGGTTACAGAGGCATGTATGTGATGGTTGATTTTACTTAGAAAGTTAATGATGGCTCTTTTTTGTGTATTTGTTGCTTTATGTTGATGATATCTTATTCGCGGCTAAAATTTGTCAGAAATTCACACTTTGAATCTGAAGGTGGTGAATTTAAAATGAAGATTTGGGAGCATTTAAGAAAATTCTTTGTGGAGATCAAAAAGATCGAGGGTTGGAAAATTATTTCATTTCGGAAAAATTACCTCAAGAAAGTCTTGGAGGGTTTGGCATGAAAAATGCTAAGCTTAGGGTTAGTCTCCCCTTTGCTAGTCATTTCGACTCGATCACCCGGTCGGTTGAAGAGGAAGAATATATGGTGAAAGTTCCATATTCTAGTGCCATCGGCGATATTATGTACAATGGTTTGTACTTCGTCCGGGATATTTCCTGGCGGTCCGGTGTGGTGGTGAAGATATAACTGCTTTAGGTAAAAACACATTGGCCATTTGTGAAGATGGATTCCGAGAATTGTGAGGGACTTGAGATGTTTGTTTGGAATTTGGAAAAAAACACTTTGGTTGATTTACGCCGACTCACACGTTATCTTCGGGTCTTGATAGCGAAGATCTTTGGAGGCTATGTATTTTTAAGCGGTTTGTGTAGTTAGTTGGAAAGCTTTCCTTCTGACACAATGGTAGCTTTATCTACTCTGAGAGCGGAGAATATATGTGGTAGTGATAGAGGCGTCAAAAATTTTTATGAAGTTAAGAGGATTGTTCGGCCGAATTATATGCGCATCCAGTGTTACTACAATTTGTGATGATAGTCAGTGCTATTAATTTGACTGACTAAGAACTAGATGTATCATGAGTTAAAAAAACAAATGTGAAGTTTCATTTGACCGGGATATCATTCTTGAGGGAAAAGTCCTTGTTGGCGAGGAAAAAGAATTAAAGGACAAATCCAGGTGATATGTTTACGAAAGCCTCTTAGGTTTTACAAGTTGGCGATTAACTTGGACTTAGTTGATGTTCCGTTGTTGGTGATTGCAGGTTGATTTGTTATGAAAAAGGTGGACAAGTTTTTGTTGGGACATAGGGTGGTGGAAATTTGCTAGTTTGTGAGTCCATGAATTATGTCCCACATGGAAAATGAGACTTGTTGTCGTCTTGGAACTATAAATAAGACCTTGTGGCTTTTATCCAGATGCACCACAAGAAAACCTAAATGTTTGCTTTTTTTTAAGTCATACTCATTTAAATAATTTGGATAGTTGGTTTTTTCTTGTTTAATTTTTTTGGTGTTTTATGGCCTAGGAACATCTTCTAAGGCATTTGTAATTGTCCCTCTTTGCAGTAGTAATTTGCTCTCTTTAGGTAAAGTGGATATGGTGAAAGTCCCGATTGGGACCACGTATATCTCTGTGTTCTTGTCTACTTTTATTCTTTTTTCAGTCTTGTTGGGTTACAAAATTGCAGCATTAGTAATTTTCCCTGGGGCTAGCTCTAACAACAAATCATACTAAATTCTTAATATGCATATAGTTCTTCGATATGGAAAAAAATCTTACAAAGGTGCCGTAATAGATGGCCAACTCTGGTTGATTTCCGTTAATACCTCAAACCTGCGTCAGAAATCGAGGGTTTGACTTGTATGTGATGAACTTGAAGCGATAATGGCCTCTGCATTCAAATTATTCACTTATGTATCAATAATCAGGATGCATATGCCTAAAGCATGTTAAAAATGAAGATTCATGCGACTTTTGAGTATCTCGGCGAAGAAATTTTAAAGTGTGGGTTCTTTGTGTCAACAATTTAGTCAAGACTCAAAAATATGAACATAAAATTCGCATTTATCAAACAATAAAATGTCCGAAACTAAACCACTCGAACACTTAATTCGACCGTCGAGATAAAATAAAACCTAAACAATACCATAAAATAACATCTTTGATGGCGGAAAAGGAAAGATACCTCTCTCTAATCTATATAAATGAAAGGGACATGGTATTCTAATCGACTTCTTGGCTTTAATAAAACTTCTTCAATAATTATAGCATATTCTATTATTTTCTTCCCAAAATTTGTCAGCGGCTGTGACTTACTGAAACCAGCTCTCTTTTCGTTCTTTGACCACGATCAACATTAGTCTCGACTCGTGACAAAGAAAAGGCTTTATTGCTTTTCGTCGTCGACCCCCATCGGTAATCTTTCACTCTCGTGAAAAACAATTGTCTTCTCCACTACCACTCTGCACCAACATCAGTGCCTCTTGCGAAGGGTTTGTCATTCTTTTAATGTCAAATCTCGGATGTCGCTCTCCGGCGACTCTTTCCCCTACATCTATATCGTTTTGTGAAGCGGTCGGCGTGTGCGTGACTTCCCTTCACGTAACTTAACTGGTTTTGCCTAAATTAGATGCGGCACCCTTGAATGGATCATAAAATTCGACCTCCCGAAGCCTCAGTGATCTTAGGAACCACAACCGGGTTGAAAATGCCTCAATCCAGAAAAGCGAGCATTTGAAAACGCCATGAACAATACCGTTACAAACAAACTTTACAAGTTCACGAACGGTTATACAACAAAGTCAAAATAGTCCCATTATAAATGAAAATCTCTCACAAGTGTCCACATGGCCACAACCTTTGTTCTGAACTAAAGCGACCGAAACCCGACTAAAATGAGACTATTAACATTGACCATCCCATGTATTTGTCAAGAAGCATGTGAACGTGCTAAAGAACTAGGTATACATAAACATTACATTAAACATCCTATTTTGGGGTTTATAAAGCTGACATTCTCCCTCGCATTAGGATTCGGCGATCCTCGTTAAACCTTTCAAATACTACAACAACCATAGCCCTTCTTTGGAGTCTTGATCTTCGCTCAAAAGCTACAATCAGCTCTTGGCTCCCAAGCCTCTCCTTTATTTTTTGAGTAGTCCCGAACCTTTGATCCCATGCATCTTCAACTCATCAATGACTCTAACTCTAGTATGGGGTTGGCTGGGTTGTGTTGATTCCTGTTGGTTCTAGGATCGATCCTCCGGATAAAGGAAAAGACCATCCATGCACTAGTCTCTCAGTTATGGCTGGATAGATACTTATTAGAGCTTTTATCGCAACATCGTCCTAAATACGGAGTTTGGGTCCTTCCTCTACAAAATTTGCTCCTTTGATTGGCCCGTTTGGTTGGAAATAGGCGGACAATTACTCTCATAGCGATCACCCGTTGGTGGATTTGTTAACTATTGTCTTCATTATCTTTTAAAGGTCTTTAGAAAAAACGTATAGAACTCATATTTGGATAGCTAGAGAAATTTGCTCCTTTGATTGACATTTTCGTTGGGAAATGAAGCCGGACAATCTACTCTCGGTATACTGATCACCGTTAGGAGGATTTGTTAATGTCTTCCGTTATCTTTGAAAGGTCTTTGAGGTTATATTCCATGCATGGCGGTTCTTGGTCTTAAGCTTACTCTTTGCACTTATTACATTGATCCTTGATGTTTATATTTCGTGCATCAAATTCAGTTCTTTGGTCTTCTTGCTCTTTGCATATTACATTCGGAGTTGAACTTTTTCTTGATTTCCCATAGGACTCATTGTTATTTAAATTCGAACTTTTCCTTAGTGGAACCGACCCCTTTTCCATAATGGAACCTGAGTTCAAACTTTTTGAGTTCCTCCCATAGGACTCATTGGTATTTGCATTCCGAGACTTTTTTTAGCGGGAACACACCCCTTTCCTTAATTGAACACATCCTATTATGATGACCAGGGAACTTGTCATACCCTTTCTTGGGTCCATACCTAGATGAAGCAGCTCTAGGATAGTCCCACATATGCTAATGACCAAGGCTTGTCATACCCACTCTTAGGTCATACCTAGATGACACATTTCTAGGATAGTTCGTCGCTACAGGATAGTCCTATATATCTTGATGACGAGAGGCTTGTCGTACTCCACTCTTGGGTCATTACCTAGATGAATACCAGCTCTAGGATAGTCCATTAGCCTAGTAACTCCGAAGTCTACCAACCCGGCAATTATCCGACCCGAGTCGATGAGCTAAAGCCGTATGCTCCATTTTGGTGCGTTCGACCACGGACAATGTAGCGAAGGTTAACGTAGTACCTCATCAAGCCTTTATAGCTAATCATACATTGTACACTTCAATGTGGGACTAATGGGATGTTAAAAATATCAACTCATTGGTTTGATGTCCTAGTCGAGTCAACGTATCTAAAATCGAACCTAGCACAAGTGCGTGAGGGTTTAACTTGAAGGTGGCTCTCACGTGGAGTGATGAGTTCGGACCAAAATGCCGGCGAGTTGCGTAATACACTCTCAAGCTCTTATAAGCTAATCATACACATTGCCCGCTTAGATGTGGGACTAATGGATGTTATATAATTAGTGCATCATTGGATCACGGGCCTTTGCCCTACCAACTACAATCTCGGCTGCACACCACTTCCTTTATGGCAACTTGGATAGTATTTTCCTTGTGACATATTCTTGAAATTTTCACCGCCTTTGTGTCCTTTTGCCCCATGTCAGGTATACAGACTAACTTTGCTTCTATAAGTTGATAGCCTTGGTTCTCCATCAAATGCTTCGGAGATAAGATTGCATGTACCAAGCTCCCTTTATCTTTGGCACCATGCAAGATGAGTCTACTCGTCGAATATGAAATAACCCGTGCAAACAACATAATCGCTCTTGCCTCTACAGAGTTCATGTCTTTGACCTTTGTCCAGGGAAAGCACTATGCCTCTGCTCTATATTCCTTCTCCTGATGGCTCCCTTCCCATGCGACGGGTGCTTTACCTTGGATTACCAAATTGCTCGGCTCCTCGTTTTTGCATTGAGTTGATGGTATCCCTCCATCCCACCATTCCGCGGATAAACCCTCCTTGAGTCGATCATAATCAACTCCAAGTATACCTTCATTTGTGTTGCTTTAGGTTGCTCCCCCTTGATCTCATAATGCGTCTCTCAAAGCGAGATCATGCGATAACTTCTGGTTGCTTATAGGTCCGTTGGCCGTGGGTTGTGCTGATGAGGTACTCCTCCTCAACATATGTGATGCGTTACATAATTCTCCCACGGAGAAGTCAGGATCTATCCCTCTTGATATCTATCCCATTGAACCTTATTTCTCATGGTTTAGGAGACCACCATCCTTGGACTCTCAGATTGCTGAACAAACTGCACATTATTACCGTCTCACCTGGAAATACACTTGCTGGATTAGACTTCGATCAATACAATGTTAAGGACTCTGAGGAGGAGTCCTAGTGAGGGACATTTACAAAACCTACCCTAAAGCGACCCTATTAAAGGGGTGGTAGGCTAGGGTTAGGAGGGTTGAGAAGAATTAGTTGTAAAGGAATATGGTCTTGAGTAGAGGTCTTATTAGGGTTGTTTAGAAATAGGAGTCTTGAGTGGAGTCCTATTAGTTAGGATTGAAACCTATAAATAGCCATGTTCCTCCTCTTTTGATAAACAATAGATAAATCTTTTCTGCGGCCTTTGCGACAAATTGGAGGGAGGGACCCTATATAAGTTCAAAAGTGATCCTAAAGAGATCAACCCCAAGTTTAGGAATCTACAAGGTTTACAACTTACCTTGTATCATAGCAGCATTCTTGGCATCATCTGCCTTCACAACCATCCATCACCCCTCTACAACTGCCCAAAATAATTCCCCCAATTGCTTAAAAGATCATCCTTAAATTTCACCATCATCTCACCACCATGGATCATCTTTTGATCTCCCGTGAATTACAAAGCTGGTTCTGGTTTCCTACCTTACTGCTGCAATTTGGTTATCTTATTTGAAAATCCCAAAAAATTATTCTATATTGCTGCATAAACTTTTCGTCACTTCTAAGTTTTTTCTCTCTGACGAAGATACAATACAAATTTCAACCGTATAGCACTATCTGTTTGATCTTGCTACTATGTTTTTTTGTATCAAATCTCTCTGATTTTTTTTTATGACATCTTTGACACTTCTAACCTTTCCCCTTTGGTTATATCAAAAATTCTTAATATAAACCATTGATCTTTTACATCTAATCTGCTATACTTGAAAATCCCCTGCATCATGGAATTTTATCGTAGAAATTTGTTTGTTTGATCTTGATACTACATTTTTTCTATCAAAAATCTCCTACAATTTTTTTTAATAGCTTTTGACACCTCTCTAATAATTATATTTCTCTTTGGTTTCGTCAAAAATTCTCCAACCTCAAACCACTAATCTTTTACGTTCAATTTGCTACACTTGAAAATCTATCTTTGTGAAAATTTCCGGCCATTGTTGCTTTCTTTATCTATTTGTAATCTTTTTTGAATCAATTTTTTATACACTTTATAGATCATCATGGCTTCCATCTAATTAATCTATTGAAATTCATTTTCTAAAATGATTTTGTGTTACTTCAAATTTTCATGTCATGCCGTTGGAAATTTTAAAACTGAGGAATCCCTGCTCTTAACTTACATAAATTTTCTTGCTATTCTTGCTGAAATTTTCTTGATCAAATTGAACATCCTTGCTGTCATATAAACTAAGATGCTTAATAATTCCCTCCTTAAATTTCTCCAAGTTTTTTTGGTGAAATTTTTTAGGAAACTACTGTTTCTTTGACAATTCTGCTCTTACAAGACAGCATGTACCACGGATCGAAACTTTCATCCTGACCCTAAAACTCTGCCAAACCACACCCTTAAACACCCCAAAGCAACCTACAAAACAAGCCTAAAATGACCTACATCCACCAATCCCACCAACCCTTTCATTGCCATCTTCTTCTCGACCCTATGTGCCTTTACCCAACAACAACAAAAGAGATCTTAACATCATAGATTTGGGGCATATACTATGACATCTAGGGGAGGCAATCAATGCTAAATTTGAAGCCTTGGAGGCACGAATGGGAGGATAAGGTGGACTCTTTAACGAACTACCAGTTAGCTGACCACTAAGCCTGAAAAATTATATCAAGAGAGAGCTTTTGCCCAATCGCACCAAGCCGGAAGAGATGACTTAGAGGGAGGAGGGCTCTATAGTGACCCCAACTATCTGTGTAGATTGAAACTTCCCTAGATGGGAAGAAGGAGACCAGGATTGGTTGGATTTCGTAATGTGTGGGATATTTCCCTGGTTTTCTAAAATAAAATCATCTATGGTGAAAATTAAAATAAATATCTTGAAGGGGGCCTCAAGTTAGTTTGGTTTTGAACTGCACATATGGAGTCCTTTCATGGCGATAATTCAAAGAAGGATTAATGATCCGTTAGGACCAAGCGATTAAAGAAT
The DNA here is from genome assembly GCA_900464855.2 of Musa schizocarpa. NCBI lineage: Eukaryota > Viridiplantae > Streptophyta > Magnoliopsida > Zingiberales > Musaceae > Musa > Musa schizocarpa. The sequence goes on from LS990916.1 coordinate 5,721,005, forward strand.
ATTGACAGGACAACTAGCTAGATCGACAAACCTCCACCATTAGGAATTTTACAAAACTAAGTTTGAAAGGTTATCTAATCAAACTTCGTTGATTGGTCTCAAAAAATGGCTAATGAAGACTTTCATTGAGGGGCTTGAGGCAGGAGGTAGAGGGAGGACAAAGCGCGACAACATTATCACGGCTTATGGCGACCCTTTCTGCGCGACAACAAGGGAGAACAGTGAACCATGGGCTGGGAGAGGACTGGCTCCTCAGCGAGTAATATTGAAGCCCTGTTAAATCACGCCCGACCAAGTCCCTACACCACAAAGTTTAACAAAGCCCGGGCTTGATATGCGAAAAGGGTTATGTTGGCATTGTGAAGGCCCGGTGGAGCGTGAGCATCGTTGTAGTAAAAGGGAGACTTCTTATGATTGAACCAATAGAAGAAAGGGTTATTGAACATCAGAAAAAAATTATACATGAAGAAAGATAGGGAAGAACCTGGCAGGCAGGGGATTCACGGTACATACATTAGCCGGCTACTCAAACCCCAAGCGATGAAAGTTGGAGGCCTGGAAAAACAACAATTTAATTTTGTTCTCATCAACTTAAAGGCGGTACTAATAACTTTCTAAGCGATGGGTTGCTATCAGATGGCCTTACCTATCGAGGAATTCAGTGGGTTTGGCGTTAAGGTAAGCATGATGGATGGATTTTGAAATATGAGTTGCAAAACTTTATAAGTGAAATTGTTGCTGATCATGAACCTTACCAAGAGATAATTAAATCCTTCTTCCTTCTCCCTCTTGATGATCATGAGACCATGCTTTCAATTAAATAGTTGACGACATTATGTGATATTTCTTGAAATTTTATGCATCTAATTATGAAATTTTATCTTGGGAGAAATATGTGATCTTGAGCAGGAAACGTAGGGCTTTTTTTTTACGATTTGCACACAACAAAATAGATAGGTTTTTGCATAAAAGTATCTGAGTTGCTTTTTTGTTTAATTGAGCGATAAACTAGGAAACCAATAAATTTGAAGATCTAAACCTACTTCCTTTGCTTGTTAATTTTAGATATATTTTACAACCCAAATTTTAACCCTATCTTCCAGCATCGGCATGATCATTATATAATAATTCTTTGGAGCAAAAAACCTCTAATCAAATACTCCCCATATCCAATATCTACATCTCCAGAAGGATGAAAATGAAAGGATTATAAAATAATGCTCCAAAGCGAGGAGTTATTGGGCCAAGTTGCAACCTCTACTCTTCATGGGTGCTACTTGTATGCTGCAGGGACGGAACATGGCGAATATCGTTGATTACCGAGCTCTCAATGGCATAACCATCAAGGATAAATACTCTATTCCAGTAGTAGATGAATTGCTAGATGAAAGGGCACAAATCTTCACAAAAGTTGGACCTTGATCCGGTATTATCAAATAGAGGGTGTGCGAAGAAGTCATACCGAAAACACCTTTGAACATACAACAGCCACTCTGAATTTTTACTTTTCTTCAATAAAAGGTGGAATATCTTGGGCATATCATGTCGAGGAGGAAGGTGTGGCAGTGGACCCCTTCAAAATGGAGCAATGTTAAAAGCGTAAGCCAGAAAACATAAAATTACTTTATGGTTTCTAGGTTTAATAGAATACTACCACAGGTTCGTAAAAAACTATAGAAAGATCGATTACACCACTTACTTCCTTATTGGAAAAAGATGTCTTCAATGATTAGATGACCTTGGTTATTGTTCGACAAACTTAAAGTGACCATGACGACGATCTTAGATGCTAACACTACCAGATTTAAAGACCATTCATTATTGGGCTGACCATTTGGAGTCGGATTAGATCATTCTAAGTATAGATGATTGACCACTTGCATACACTACAACGAGGGGTGGAGACCCTACTTGATTAATTGATTTGATTGGTAAAGCAGACCATAAAAACCTCAAGTACTTTTAGGCCGAAAAGATATCATCCCCAGGCGTAAAAAAATGGGTAGAAAACAAAACTTCTTGGTTTGATTATGGAAATAACACAAAAAAAAAGAAGAGAATGTTCTTACGGATGACTTTTCGCGATTCTCATTTCGAACAAATTTGAAGTTTTCGCCGTTTCACTTAGACTAACGACTTCCTTGAAATTAAGATGAAATACTTGGGAAGATTAGGAGACTAGTAGTTAAAAAAAAATTGGAAAACACCAAACTCAGGTGGCTCATTACAATTGGGACTCAAAAAATTAACTACACTAAAAGGATGAACATTGTGTGCTTATGATAAATTTACTTGCATCTTCCACGAGCAGATTTTTGGACAAAGTTATTCCATGTCAGGGTACTAATTGAAAATGAAAATGACCCTATATCACCCTACAAATGACCAGGAGCCAGGTGAAGTTGTAATAGGTGCTTGGAGGCGACCCAAACCACCCACCACGTATGACTATTCAAGGAGAACTCCGAACCCGACCAAGTGCCATTATTGATCGGCGGGATGTGACTAAGCAATAAGCCCACTACTAAAGTGCTAATATAGTGGGTGAACCCACCACCAGAAGATGCCACTTGGGAGAACCCATGACTTGAAGATCAAATTCCAAAAAAATTCATAAATAAGTCGGCCCTCGAGGATAAATTTGATTTAAAGAGGGTAATTACATTAGACTCTGGCTGGAGAGTCCCTGATTGAGAGGGACATTAATATAAAAAAACCCTAAGTTGACCCCAGTAAGAAAGAGAAGTGGGCAGGGGTTGGGAGGTTGTTTCTTAGAGAAGAATTAGAAGTTGTAAATGAATATGAGTCTTGAGTAGAAGTCTTGTGGGTTGGTTAGAAGTAGGAGTCTTGGTGAGTCTGTGGGAGTTAAGATTTAGAAACCATAAAAATAGCCATATATTCCTCCCTCTTTTTGATAAGCAATAGATGAATACTCTTGACTACAGCCTTTGGAAAAATTGGAAGGAACCCTATAAGAGTTCCAAAATTTGTCCCCTAAAGAGATCAATCCAAGTTTAGAATCTATAACGGTTCTAACATGCTGACCAATTACACCATAAGGCCTAAAAGCATACTGGAACTTCGACACTTGACCTCTAGAACTTTATCCTTCACATGTGAAAAGTTTCATTTGATGCTCCATAGGGGTTTGTCGCTGGGGATTAATACGAACATTTCCATCATCCCACATACAAGGCCATGCATGATGCGAATTATTTGAGTTATGATTCCCTAATGTCATGAATTTTGCATAACTTTTTTTTTGGTCATAAGCAATTCATTCCATCTTGCGTGGTCTGTCGTTTATAGCGCCCTCCTTGCCAGGCACTATCGAATTATAGTTGTCAAAGTTGAAGTGGACATTCGAGTTTCGGCCATCTCGACCTTTGATAAGCTCCACATTCTTCAACTTGCTTGTTCTGTGAATACCTACCTTGTCGCGAAGGGTTTGTCGTTCCTACGAGAATGTCGATCTGGGATAAAGCTCTCACGGCGACCTTTTCCCCTATATCTCCGTGCTGTTTTCTCCCTGACAGGAGACGCGCATGTCTTTGACTTCCCTCAGCCATTGACCGGGTTTTGCTTAAATAAATGGCAGCACACTTGCGTGTCCGTCCATGAGGTCGGCCTCCAGAAGCCTCCATGGTCATAGAAACTATCAAAAAGCAGGGTTGAAAACACCTAACTTCGGGATCCCTGCAAGCAAACATTTCAGCTGCCATGAACAATACAAATTATAAGCGGACTTCTGACTTCGACGGTTTACTAACAAGGTGAAAATGATCCATCACAGTTATCTACAAGTGTCGTATAACATAATCTTTTATTTACCTAAGCCTTGAGCCAACTAAAATGGGACTAGTAAAGCCTTGGTCATCTCTCTACGTGCGTGCAAGTATGAATATATCAAAGGCCTTATGACGTACATAAGCATTAAATCAAATATCTTGTTTTTGAAGTTTGTCGTGACATTCTCCCCGTATTTCTTTGGCGTTCGTGAAGCCTTGGAGCACTACTCCCTTGCCTTTGTTGAGTCTTGATCTTCGCTCCGTCTGCAAAATTAGCCTCTTGGCTCCCAATTGCTCTCATTGTTTTTTGAGTAGTGAACATTTAATCCACCATCTTTGCTTCAACTTCGCCAATGACTCTAACTTTGTGGTGTGGGGTTGGGCGAGTTATTGATCCCTATTGGTTCTTACAGGGATCCCTACAGATGAAGGAAAAAAGACCATCTTTACAATGCGTTTCTTAAATACTAAATGTTTGTTTGGATGAATGCTTGTTGGAGCTTTTGAGCATCGCCTTTTCGAACTTTTGGGTTATTAAGTCCATTAAAATTTCCGATGACTCTTCTTTTCTTAGTTGTCACTTAAGTAGGAGGTTCATCACTTAGTTTTTCGATTGACATTTTGGTTGAAAGTAAACGAACAATCTACTCTCAGCGACGAGCGATTGGCGAGGTTTTGACAGCATTCTTGTCTTCCATTATCTTTGAAGGGGTCTTTGAACTGTCGAGCTCCTCTTTTTGAGAATAGATAAGAAGGAATTAGGTTTTTCGATTTGGCCCGTTTTTTTTAAATTGAGAAGATAAATATTACTAGACTTTGCGTCACATGAGGTTGTACATCGAAGGCGGTAACAATCACTTAGATTTCCCTCGAAATACAAGCCAGAAATTACAAATCCGACAACAATCCTAGAGACAACCCCAACGACAGGATGGAAAAAAATTCAAAAATGAGACGGCTCTAACCTGGTAGATCCGGGGGTACATCAGATTGGTGCAGACAGGGCACTCCAGCAACTGAGCCCACCTAAGTGGAGGCTTATAACCGGCGCCGGAAACCGCCGGCGCAGCCGATGGTTCGCTCCCTCCCGCCGTGGGCTTCAAAAAAGAAGGGTGGGAACATGGGCGACCTCGTCGTCGTCCACCATCCGTCCGACACGGAGATGCGCTCGCTGATTATCCGAATTCATCGGTCAAAATAAACCAAGGAGAACCAAAATGGAAGCGCTTTTTTCCAGATTCAACCCTTCTTCCTGCCCTCTCGCGCCGGGGGAAGGCGCGTTGCCAAAAAATTGCAATGCGAGTTCACACCCTTCTCCCCCCTTTCAGGGGCGGGAGCGTCGCTCGTGAATGCTTGGTCGCCGCCAGCACATTTAAATTGAAGGTAACACTAAACGTTGCACGGAAATAGGACACCAAATTGAACTGTCGACTTCTCATAATATGTTTTCAATCGAGGAACCACCTTATCCTTTTACTCTTATCTACCACATCAGAGAAACACCACAAGTTTTGACTTCTAAGTCACTCGAAAAGAGACGTTTCCCATGGTGGAGCCACAGGCTTTACGAAAGCAATGACTAAACAGCAAACAGCATGAACAACTGCTTTGGCACGTACGACTGTTGCTACTGCGACAGCAATGGGACTGATCCACCAGCATCCAGAATCTCCGTCTCCATCTTGAACAGGTTCCAGCTTGCGCTTCCCAGGCGATACTCGCCGCCAGTTGCTGCAGACATTTTGAAGGCAACCTTGTTTGCTCCCCTTCTTGCAACCATCGTGATGAAAAGGCCGTACGCATTTTTGACTCTTTTAGCACCTATGCTGGCACTGCTGCCTGTCAACTTGGACAAAGGCATCCAATTTCTCGAAGTCCACGTCCCGCTGATCTAGGATAGAGCGTAGTTCATTGAGGCTTCTCAAGAGTCTTCAAGGAAGAGAGTCCCAACCTGAAGAACAAACTTAGGTTCGCTCTCATCCTGCAGCTTCTGCAACTTCATTGTGTACTGATCGTCCAGAAACCCGTCACGGTAGAGAAACGATGCGAACTCAATGTATGCCCTTCGCAATTTATGCAATCCATGTCTCCTCAGCTATGCAGCAGGGACCAGGCTTCTTCCAGGGAGGGCTTTCTTCATTTTTTTCAAAATAAGCAGCTGTTCGGCTATTGACTCTCCCAAATTCTCATTCAACGCATCCAATAAAAGAACAGCAATGAGGACAAACCCGGCATGTCTGTGTGCTCATAGTTATCAATAGCATATTGGATATTCATGCTAAATTTAAATTTGAAGTAACTTTGAAACATATATCTATGCAATTTTCCATTAAAATGAAAGACAAAAAAAATTAAAAAAAATAGAAAACTTTGCTAATATGAATTTACCCCAACACACAACTGTTTATGTGATGCCAAGGCAGCTGGAGATGATGAGGCTGGGTTGAAAGCCAAATGGTAAAATGACTCTCCAAATGCTGAATAATGGGCTTATTAACGTAGATGCGTTTAAAGTCAACTAATAAGGTTTTCAAGACGACCACTCTCTGTAAAATGATTTCGGAACTGGTTTGGCAAAACATCAAAAAGAGAAACCCTATAATCACCAAATAAGAGACATACGGCAAAGAAAACGAACAACATTTCACAACAAAAGCCAGCAAAAGAAACCTCCCAAAAACCCCAAAACCATCATCCAGATAACAGATTAAACGCCTCCTCTGATCCGAAAGCCGGCCAAAGAAACACAAAACCACAAAGAAAAGCAAGCCCGTGGAAAAATAATCAACTACGAGATGCGATTGGAACGTTCTTGTCGCGCTGATACCTTCGACGCGTGGTTCATTCGACAAAGGTGAGAACCGTCCCGCATCAAAAAAAAAAAATAAAAGACGGAAACCTAATGCAGACCGTTAAGAACAACAAAGGTGCGGCAAATGGCATCAGAAAAGAGCTCCGGCTGGATCTGACTTTCTTGATGCTCCAAAATGTCTACAAAGGTTGCCAGAGCTGCAGAGAGCATCGAAGATCGAGAGAATACCTCCTGCAACGAGTCCGGCGACGGGAACGAACTTTGACCCCAGGGCGACGGTGGAGAACACGAGAATACCTCCGACCATGGGAAGGAGAGCGAGAGATGAGAAGGAGTCGAAGCGCCGGAAGGAAGTGAGAGGAAATGGGGGGAGGGAGTCCCGTTCGTTGGCGCTACAAAATGGAAACTTTGCGTCTGCGGTGTGTTATGCCGTGCAGTTTATGTCATCCTGCGACACAAATTCGTTACACTGCCTCGGTAATCGGCAGCGAATGTTGCTTATACCGTTCAGTTCGCGTTGCTCTCAATTACACTTTCAGTTAAGCTGACTCGTCAGGTCGTCCATCCACCCTAACGACGCGTGGACGAAGCATGGAGGAGTCACGTGGATCGCCATGTGTCACCGGCGGGTCCGGATCTTGACGGGTTGGTCCACTGGAGATCGTCACACGGCCCAACTCCACATTAGTGTTGTCCGGCCCGAACCAACCGAAAAAGTCAAAAGGACGCAAAGCCTCGCTGCCCTCGTTCCCGATCGATCCCTTCGAGGAACTCGGGGGCGACTTACAACGATGAATCGGCCCCGCGGCTTCCCCTCCTCGCGGTCGTCCCTCTTTTGGTGGTCGTAGCCGGTGCGATCGAAGTCGCCCAATTACACCGTCACACTCCAGAGTCGGACTTCGAGGTGCGGTTGTACAAGGGAGTGTGTGGATGTCCGCTCCACCAAATTTGATTTTTCAGAAAACCACCAGAAATTCGGTTTCACTGGTAGAACAATCAATCCCCTATAGTTATTGCTCATTTAATTGATCTGAGATGATGTTTGCGGTGTAGGTTTTGATATATTTGGGAGAATCATATCCAAAATTAATTCTTCCCTCTTCAAATAAGCATTTTCTGGAAATTTAAGGTCAAGTTAATTCTGACGATAAAAATGGCCATGCCTCTCGTCAAACAAGCGCAATATTGGACACAAATAAAAAAAATAAAATGCTTTTTTTTTTTTTCTTTTTCTGAAGAACACCATGAATTGGACCCTCTCTGATGTTTCTTAATGATCATGGACAGGAAAAAAATTCGATTTCAGAAGAAGATGCGAAGGCCATGGAACAAAACATATCTTATGATATGCACTTATTCACTTAGATTTTCTTAGACATTCTGGACCTAACAATTCACATTGCTCCATGTCCATGGGAATCGTTAAATCTTTTCCCAATACTGTATTTTTCATGCATCGACTTTACCATGATAAGCTAAGACTTGAAAACGCCCATGTTGTTTTGAGTCAACTTTGAAATTAAGAAAGATGGGAGTGCGAGATTTTTGTTTTCCTTTTTTTGTTGATTTGCTTTTTTGGTGTTCAGTAAATAAGGGAAAGAAGCCGTAAAAGGTTCGGAGATTGGTAATAGTCGACTACGTGGATTTGGACTTAAATGTAGAATTGACTCAAACAACATAAGCCATAATATCTTAGCTCATGGTGTAAAATTGATGCATCAAATAGATCTCATTAAAGAAAATGGGGGTGTGAGATGTTGTTTTCCTTTTTTTCTTGGATTAGCTTTTTTGTTATTGAAATGGGAAGAGGCACTGCAAGGTTAGATGATGGGTAATAGTCGATTATGATGATTTGGACTTAAATGTAGTTTGCTGTTAGTCTCATACCTTTTTTTTTTTTAAGTTCCTCTATGAGTTAAAAGCAGTAAAATCCCAAGCGGGCATATCTGTACTATGATTTTCCTTTTTATATATACCTTGCATATGTTTCATTCCCTCTACTGGGTTAAAAGCCAGTAAAGTCGAGCATATTGGGTTTCCCTCTCACGTGTTAAAGCCGCTCTCTAAATCGATAACATCTTTATCAAAGTTGATTGTTTTGTATTATCTTTTGCCACAACGTTATTTTGAGTCTTATCTATTTATAGCCGACACTGATGTAAATTTTATGTTACCTCAATAGTGTTTTTTTTCTACACTACCATTCAATGTTGATCACTACAGTAAATACGATTTTGATACTTTTTCTATTCAAATTTCAGGGATGCACTTCTGTTTGTGTTGTGTTGATTGTTCCTTATTATGAGCATAATATTGAAAATTCTGGTGAAAATTTCATTGATCTTACATCTTTGGAATCTCTATCATTTGTACTAATTTTAGCCGATGTTGGTGGAGCAGCCTAAATCAGGCTCTACTTATTTTTTCCATTATTTCCAGTACATCCAAGGATTTAATCTAAATTCACTCGAGGATCAGAGGGCCAATTGCCCCAGTCTTAACAAGCATTGTTCCAGGGCGCTTTGGCCCTCTTCACTCTTCAGCCTACTTTGTGGTTCTATATACCAGTAAAGTTCCAGGCATCCCCTCCTGTTCCTCTCCCGAGTTAAGCCTGCATTTCTGATAGTGGGAAGTCACTGCATCGCAGTGAGACATTTTTCTGGTTTTGCTCGAGATAGCAATGTTATAAAAAGAGGCAGAGAAACTTGCTATCAGCCCGGAGTCAATCTTCCTGGGCCAATCTGACTGAATTTTCCGACAAAGAATGCATACTCTAGCCCTTAATACAATTCCCCATTTCACTTCATCGGTCAGGTCAATGAGGGTTTGGAGTGAATTTGGTGAATCTGAAGTACCAGGTTGTGAATCAAGTCATGCCTATACACCCAAGCCTGTTAATCCGGCTTTACCGACTGTGACATGGACATGTAATGCAGTAATGCATGTATACTTGAAATGCTGCAACTCTCGTATGTACACTGACTTGTTCTCATTAGAATATAATCAGACCTCTTTTTCGGCCAGAGCGACAGAAAGAATTTCTATGATATCTGAGTTGTATCCTGATGTATTTATTCCTGTTCCTGTCAAATGTTTATGGCATGATAATTTGAAACAGCGACAACACAAATATCCCTACTAGACCTTGTTCTATGTAATGATAATTGTTAGATGAATAACATAGGAATGTTTTGAAAAAGAAATTAACACCTAATCATTTGTTCTGATACCATTATATTGGTAAAATGAAATAAATCAACAGTTAAAAGTCAGCATTTTCCTGACCAACAGTGATAACAGAGCTTGGAAACAGAAAACAGACCTTCTCACATTTAAATAAAAAAGGAAATAAAGAAACCACCAACAGATCAATAAAAGAAGTACACATCTATGCTTCTATATGTTCTGGATAAACTTTTAAATAGGATGTTCGATTTATCTTTATAATATATTAATATCTTTTGGGCATGTTAAATCTTTTGCACAGCATGTGAAGATCTGAAGGTTTTATCTCTCTCATTTTAGTTGGGTTTGGTGGTCTTCTTGACATTGTAAATAAATGTCATGTCATGTAGACACTTGTGAGAGATATTTGATCGTAGTGGACCATTTTGACCCTTTGTTTATTACAGCTGTTTAGAGCTTGTAAAATACATTTGTAATTTGCATTGTCTATAAGTATTTCTGGAATGTTTGCTTGTGAATCGGCGAGGTGTTTTCTCGCTTTTGTTTCTCTTTTGTGGATCTAAGGGACCATGGGAGGCCGGAGGGCGACCTTTCTTGAGACGAACTTGAAAGGGTGCCATACGACTTAAACAAAACCCGGCTAAAGCCCAAGTGATAGATGATATCGGCCGGGACAAGCTTTTCATAGAAACACTTGGCGTGCAACGTTGAGGGACCTGTAGAAGGCTGCGTTGAGGTCGATCGACTGCCTTGGCTTGTTTGGGGAAAGCGAGCATGGAGATGTAGGAAAGAGTCATTCGGAGGAAGCGACATCAGATTGGCATTGGAGGAATGGCCAACTCTTAAAGAGCACCAGCGAAACGAAAACATTTGGGAAGAATCTGAACACACAAAGGGTTGGGATGGTACGGTTATTCTGACTCGACGTTGACAACAATCTTTGATAGTCTTTCCGAAGCCGAAGCGAGCAGTAAAGAGGATGAGACTTATGCAGGTGGAATGGGATTTTCAGCCAGAAAGAGTTGTCGCTCACCGAGAGGTGAGGAGGAATTGTTAACTTTCGGAAAAATTACGTTACTTATCGTAGGCTTGTATGTGGGCGATGGAATGTGCATTGGCCATCCCAAGGTGACCCGAAACCGATGCCATGGGCATTGAAACTTCTTCGGCATGTGAAGGATATGTCAGTAGGAGAAATTTGAAGTGTCTGGCCCGTGTTGTCACGGACAAACTTCTAAACAAGATGTTTGATGTAATACTTATGTATGTCCATGTCTTTTACTGGTATATTCATATACGCATAGCATGTAGAGGATGGCCGAAGCTTAATAGTCTATATAGTTAGGTTGGTGGCGCTTTAGGCTTGTAAATAAAGGTTGTGTCATGTGGACGTGTGAAGATTTTGGTCTATGATGGACCATTTTACCCTTTGTTGTTGAGCTTGAAAAAAGTGTCTATTTGTAATTGCATTATCTACAAAGTGTTTTTAGGAGATGTTTGCTTATTGGATCGAGTGGCGTTTTTCTTCTTGTTCTCTCTTTTGTGGGTCGAGGACCGCGAGAGGCTTAAAGGCGACTTTATGACGGACAAAAGTGCCTTGACAAGCCGAAACCAACTAAGTCGTGATGATGGTATCGAGGCGGGACAACACTTATAAGAAACCTGCTGCTCTGGCAGCGTAGGGGACCTAAGCGGAAATTGCGTTGAGAGCGCGGCTGTACTTGACCATTTAGGGGAAAACAGGCGTGGAATGTAAGGGAAAAAAATCCATTTCGAAGGGCGGGCATTTGAATTGGCGACCGGGGTAATAAGCTAACCCTTGTATAAAGAGGCACCATGAAACGGACAAACTTGGAAGAATGTGAAGCATGAAAGGTTGGAATAGGCGAGGTTTAATTTCTGACTTGATGTTGGCAACCATGCGATGGTGCTTCCCGAAATGGCTTGGTAGTAAAGAAATAGAATCATCCGGGTGGAATAGGTTGCTCGGCCCGGCCAGAAAAAGTTAATGCTCCTCCAGAGAGGTGAGGAAACAAACTCAAAGAAATTACTTCGTACATGGGCTTGTATCTTGAGGGCGATGGAATGTTGCTGACTATCGAAGCGTAGAAACTTTTAGCGCCGTGGGCATTGAAACTTTCTCTTGGCATATGAAGGATCTCGTCAGGCAGGAAGCTAAAGTGTACAATGAGTGGCATGTTGCTAAGCCTTGAGTGGTGGTGCGGTGAGAACATTGGCGTGAAATGATCTAGCAAGTGTGTTTCGGGGAAAGCGGAAGCGATGCCGCGGTTGTTGGTCGGAGTAGTCGAGGGATGGTGGTCTCAAAGCGAAAGATATTGCTCAAATGGGGTGATTATCCGGAGAATATGTCGGCTCTCTGGGAGAATCAAATGGGGCCGGACCTCGAAAGTTGAGGAGGTAACTTCAGCAAACAACAACTCCGCGAAGCTTCAATGGCGAGCAAGCGTGAGTCGTCTCATTATGGTATCTGCGAGAAGAATATATTGGTGGATACGTGCGAGGACAGGTGAGGGAAACGACCAAGCAATACAAATGAAGCACACTTGGGTCGATGAAGATCGGTTCGAGGGAGGGTAACGCGTGAATGGTGGAAGCGGGGCGCTGTCGACTGATGCAAAAAGCGAGGTGGAGCAACTTGGGTGTAACTTGAGTGAAGTACCAAGTCGGCGTGAAGGAAGCGTATAAAGATGGACCATGGGCGGGCATGGTGCTTTCAGCGGGCGGAGGTCGAGGACATGAACTCTGCAGCGGCAAAGCGGGATCATGTTGTTCCGTGGGTCGTTCGTTACGGCAGTGGACTCGTCTTACATGGTGCCAAAGATGAAGGAAGCTTCGGAGCACATGCACTTTATCTCGGAGGAGCATTTGATGGAGGAACTAGGTGACTCAATTCGCGGAGAGCAAGTTAGGTTGAAGACCTGTACGAGGCAAGAGGGCGTGAAGCGGGTACTCTTGAAGAATATGCCTGATGTTGCCATTCGGATTCTTTATAAAAGGAGCGTCGTGAATTGTCTTTGGTAGGGTAAATACGGGATCCGAACAATGGTGCACTAATTCTTGGCCAATGAGGAACTTGAATGTAAGCGACGGAGGCATCACAAGCGGTACCATCAGGTGTGACAAAGAAGTGGGTGGATGAAGGTCGATTACTGAAAACGAACAAAATGAAATGTGGAAAGAACCACAAGATGTGATGGCGGAAACCACATGAAAGGTTTCACGGTCGAGTTCATCTAAGGATCGAATCACAATAAATTTCGCGGAGGCTGACATGGTCGGCGGATCGTATGGAAACGGATTCGATGGCAATCACGATACCACCACACCTTAGTCCGTGAGGGACTAGATCATCAATATGATCCGGAGATAGTGGAAACTCCGCCGGTGGTAAACTTTCTGGCGAAGAAATGGCTATGGATTGAGGTGAAAGGTCGTGAATGCCTGCGCCTTCCGGTCTTGTCACATCAATTTTGCATCGGATGAAAACGCTAGTAAATCAGCATATGGAAGTTTGTGTTCCACGAGGAAAAAGTTTGAATCTGTACCAATAGTAAGTTAGTAGGAGGACTTGATCATCTGAAGGTATGATCGAAGCGAATTGGAAAGTTGGGCTCTCCGAGCTGCTTCAATATTAAAAGAGCAGCTGAGGTCAAAGGACAAGGTGATAGCGAATGTTGCTACCCGAAGCTAAGATAGAATACGAAACCCTACAATCCGTGATATGGAGGCCATGCATGGAAGTTAGGTCTGTCTTTCCATCGACCGAAGAGCTACTTGAAGACTTCAGAAAGTGTTGAAGTAGGAGTCCGAAAGGCGAGGAGGCTGACGGTGGAGTCGTAGGGACTCCTGCAAAATCAGCATCAGTTAAGATGGAGGGTGGACTTCGGAGGTGTCCGCAGGGTATCTACTTATTGTGGCCAAAGGGATGCGGAATCTGATGCTGACGGATAAGGCCATGGGCATGGCAAGCGCCGTGATACCCAGTAAACGGGACATCTATGAAAGTCGTTGATCCTTACTGCTCATTGGAAGGCGCTTGAGTAAGTGAAAAGGACCCGAGGAGGTAGGCGTCAGGAGAGAAAGCGAGAGCTCTAATCACCGAGAGACAAAGGTTAAAGAGGCGAAGGCAGAAAGGAACCGTGCAATCGGTGTCAATAAGTTTTCGTTAAGATGGTCGAAAGTGAAGGACTTGAGTCATGCAAGAGTGCACGACCAAAGGAATGAAGCGAGGCGATCGCGATATTGAACCTTCGCTGCTTAGGGAGTAAACGTATGGTTGATGGAAGGCGATACAATCCAGGAGGCTGACGAATCTATTGAAAATTACTCTAAGTTGGGGTAAAACTTCTTGCGTTCGAGTTGATGCATTGAGAAGAAGGTGAATCCACGATAGCTAACTCCAGCCGCGAGTACAAACACTTCAAGTGCTTGGTGTGAAGCGAAAGGCGGTGACCCGATAGCCAACTTCGATGCATGAAGTACAACCTACCGAGGTAGGTAATCAGTAACGCTGTCTTCTCGACTCTTAAGAGAATGCGGTAGTACCCCGATTCTCTTATATCCGATAGATGAGCTCGCATATGTTGAGCCAACCGAATAATGAAAAATAATAGTTGTCGAATCCT